>JARYGA010021383.1:0-46642 GCA_030545235.1 Helianthus tuberosus
TTATGAGGATATGGGATCTTGATTGTTAACTTTCTTTGTGCAGAAATTTGCCGAGATCCAAATGCTCCTTGATCAACATCTGGCAGAAGCTGAGCAGAAAAACCTTGACTTCCAGTAGATGTTCCTTGCTAAGGATAAGAAGATCTCTTCCCTTGAAAAAGAGGTGAACCTGCTGCAGAAGGAACTGGTCTTGGCTCAGATCACAGCCAAGCAAGAGAAGGCAGAAGTCATGGATGGGGCTAAGCTTTCTGCTACTATCGCCTTGTTGAAGATCAAGCTGCAAATGGCTAAGGAGGCTGAGGATCCTTCCTTCGACAAGTCTGAATGGGACCAGGAGGCTTGGAGGCAGAGGCTGGCTGAGCTGGATGATGAGGATAAATCTGAGGGAGCAGCAGCTGGTGAAGCCGGAAGTAGTAGGTTGAAGGATCCTGGGGTGGCAACAGGCGGTGATGGAAAAAGTGATGGAGACAAGGTGGTGGAGGCAGCGAAGGTTTAGGCTGCATCAATGGGCGATGATAGATATATCTAGACGCGGCAGGAGCCCATTTTTTATGGTTTTGTAGTTTTATTTGATGGTGTTTTGATGCTGAACAATTATGGTCTGTAATAACTAAACAATAGTATTTAGGTTTAAGGATAATGGATCCTTGGGACAATAGGGGGGTAGCAAAGGTGGATGGGTCCTTCTGTTTGTGGAGGATGAAGCCTTTGATGCCCCTCATTTTTTAATTTCCTGTATGACTTAGAACTTTTTAGTATGGACACCCTTTGCCTACTGTCACACCCCAACCGATGGCGGAAACATCGGGGCGTGGCACTGAGCAAAACAGATTGTCCAGAAGTTTCCTTAACAACTATATTTACCATATATTTAAAGCAACACGTCCCATACCATGTCATAAATGATAATACAATTATTACAGAAAAGATCTAGTCAAATTGTTCTGTTCTGACAACTCAGATTTTCATTACAGACAATTGTTTATTGTTGACCTAGGTCTTTCCTAGCCTCGATTTCACGGCAAAGTAAGCAAATAAGCATCCTAAGCACCTGTCACATACGTTAAAGTAAAAGTCAATACACATAGTGTAAAGGTGAGTATACAAGTTTGATAATAGCATATAGAGTTCGAAATCGTTACGCATAACCAGCACGTACACAGTGTAAAATGAGGCATGTTAGTTATCGACACGAATCTATCGATACCAATGACTGCGGGTTGACTGCCCAAGGCAGTTCGTGATACACACTCTCCACTGTGAGCCATGTAGGTAATTGTCCTTAACAACTCCTGAGTGAACAGGTGCTGAGTCCAAACTATAGTACTATCGTTGCTAAGGCAGGTAGACATCATTCCATGTGTAAACATAACAAACAAGCATTCATTAAGTCACGTATAACATGCGGTAATTGGTTAGCGATTAAAGTATAGCGTAGTGTGTTCGATGTGATTTTGTATAAGTAACGTATGTAACACCCAAAAGTGCGTAAAGCAAAAAGGGATTCGAGTATACTCACAACGATTGATGGATTGAAGGGAGCGCTAGAGAGTAGGGTTAGCCTAAACAGATTGATAGCATAACGATGAGCAATGCATAAAACGATACAGAGTGCCAGTGGGTAGGACAGCAGTTCGATCGGATGGTAGTCCGATCGGACAGCCGGTCGTTCGAGTGACAGTCCGTTCGGACGGTCGTCCGATCGGATGACCGTACGAGTGGATTGTTACTTCCTTTGGGAAGGATGTGTTTGTGTATGATGGCTTGACTTTTGAAGTTTTCGTTGAAGTATTTTGAAAACATAGAAGTATCACTAACTTTCAGGTCGATCGATCGAACGACCGTTCGATTGGGCGATAGTCCGATAGGTTCGGCACTTCAGCGAGAACAAGTTCTCAACAGGTTGTCACTCGATCGGACGGTTGTTCGATCGGGTGGCATCCTTGTGCATTGAACATGTTGAAAACTATTTAAGTGTTGAAGTTTCGAGATATCACATAGTCGGATGGTCGGTCGATCGAGTGGTAACTTGATCGGACGGCAATCCGTTCGGTGTTCCCAAAACTCTTGAGGGTTGATTTGAAAATTTATTTGTGGGGCCAAGGTGCAAGTCGATCGGATGACCGATCGTTCGGATGGTTGTTCGATCGGACAGCAGTCCGATCGGACGACACTCTGTCCTGGTCGACCTGTTCGTCTTACACTTGGTTGTTTTGATTGTTTGTCGTTTTATCGAGACGTTTTGATAACGTATTAAGCAACTGAAACCTCGTCAATACTTGGTACCCCTGATCGGACAGGAATCACCCAAATCCAACCAGTTAACTGTTCAAGACGATGTTCCATGTTTAACCCGAAATCGGTAGTCTCGTGGATAGAATCCAGATCTTGAACCAAAACAACCACAAGAATGAGTAGTAAGTCGGCACAAGCTCCGATTCTGTCGGTTTTGAAGGCATTGAGTGTAAAAGAGTTGAAAGAAAGTTGGAAAACCATCTTTCAATCCTTTTCATTGTGAATATGTTTAGATCTATGAAAGATCTTTGTTTATTTATGTGGAAATCGGTTAGATCTAAGTTTTTCTTGGTGGATTGAGGCCAAAACATGAAGTTCTCAAGAACACATGATGACGTCAACCTAGAACACCTTGAATCTTGATGATTTCACGGTTAAAAGTTAAGATTTAAAAGATAGAAAGGTGTAGGAGTGCGTGTAGATTAAGGAAGTCCAATATTTAGGACGAGATCTTACCGGAATCGCGAGAAATCTGAAGAAAAGTGTGGAAGATGACCTGGTCGGAGGAGAGTTGCCAAAAGTGGAAAGTATGATGGTGACAGAGGGTATTTATAGGGTTTCCCAAAGAGGAAAGGGGTTGGCCGATCGGGTGGCAGCCCGGTCGAACAGCTGGCCGATCGAGCGGCAGCTCGATCGAGCGGCTGGTCGATTGACTGGTTACCTGGTCGATTGGCCACTCGATTCGAGTGTTTGATGCGACGAGTTTTGCCGTTTCGATTGCGATTGCGAGCGTTGCGATGCGAGAGAATTTCCTAGTCAAATTACTTTTAATCCCAGCTACTATATCAACATACAAGCATCCTTATTTCACATTCGATTAGCGTTTGCGATTCGATTGCGATTGAGTTTCGATTTCGTTTCGATTGATCAACACAACATAACATAAATAAACATTCACAAGTAACACATAAGGCACACACACACGTATAACCATAACCAAAATGTGTAAATTCGAGTTGCGAGTGCGATTGCGATAGCGATAAAGCGATTAATCAAGCGATAAATAGCGATTACTATGCGATTATTAATAAATACTCCACATAATACAACTAAAGCGATAACAAAATAGACTAATTACAAGTCAAAGAAGTCAAAACAGGAATTGAGTAAGGAGAGACAGATCGCAATTAGCAATCTTTTCTTCCTTTGACTTCAATCTTGACTTTGACTTTGACTTCCGAAACACGGGGTGTTACAGCCTCCCCTAGTTGAGGGAATTTCGTCCCGAAATTAGGCCGAAGCCGTAACAAACAACTGTGGGTACTTCGCCTTCATGTCGCTTTCGAGTTCCCAAGTGAACTCTCGCCTCGTTTGCCTTCCCATCAGACTTTCACAATAGGAATGCGCGAGCGTCGGAGCTGCTTGGTTTGGCGATCCATGATTTCGACAGGCCTTTCCACGAAGTGTAGTGTTTCGTTTACTTGGAGGTCATCGAGAGGTACAATCAAATCATGCTCAGCCAAGCACTTTCGGAGGTTTGACACATGGAAAGTCGGGTGGACATTACTAAGTTCCTCCGGTCCTTTCCAGAATCTTAAAAGGTCCAAAAATATCGAGGCTTTAGTTTCCCTTTCTTGCCAAATCTGACCACACCCTTCCAAGGTGATACCTTTAGGAGTACGTAGTCGCCAATGTCAAATTCAAGGGGCTTGCGTCGTCTATCGGCGTAACTTTTCTGTCGACTTCGAGCTTTCAACAAGTTGTCTTAAATTTGGAGGACTTTGTCAGTCGTTTCTTGCAATAGCTCGGGACCGGTTAGTTGCGAGTGACCGATCTCGTGCCACACAATAGGCGATCGACATTTTCTTCCGTATAAAGCCTCGAATGGTGCCATTTGAATGCTGGTATGATAGCTGTTGTTGTACGAGAATTCGACTAACGGCAGGTATGCATCCCAATTACCACCGAAATCAATGACACACGAACGGAGCATGTCTTCAAGAGTATGAATCGTTCTCGCAGTCTGACCGTCGGTTTGAGGGTGGAATGCAGTACTTAGATTAAGCGTCGTACTGAGAGCAGCTTGAAACGTTTCCCACAGTCACGAGGTAAACCGAGCGTCACGGTCAGAGATGATGTCGCGAGGCGTCCCATGTCGAGAAATGATCTCATTGGTGTAGATTCGGGCTAATCGTTCTACCTTGTAGTCTTCCCGTATTGGCAAAAAGTGAGCTGATTTGGTCAAACGGTCAACAACAACCCAGATGCTGTAGTGACCTGATGGCTCGTGCGGGAGCTTTGTTATGAAGTCCATAGCTATACTCTCCCACTTCCACATAGGGATCGGAGGTTGTTCGAGTAAGCCAGATGGTCTTTGGTGTTCAGCCTTGACCTTCGAGCAAGTCAGGCACTTTCCAACGTAGAGGGCGATATCTCTTTTCATTCCCGGCCACCAGTACTTGTAGAGAAGGTCTTGGTACATTTTATCGGCACCAGGATGAATGGAATATCGGGATTTGTGGGCTTCGTCCATCAATATCTGTCGCAAATTGGTCCGTTTAGGGATCCAAATTCGGTCCAGGTAGTGGAATATCCCATTCGACTTATTCACAAGCTGAGCTCCATCGTGGTAGATTATTTCCTTATCCAAAGTGCGCTCGTTAAAACAAGCATGCTGGGCTTCGCAGATGCGGGTTTCGAGATCGTATTGGGCTTGGGTTTCACGAATGCTAAGCAAATAACTCCGTCTGCTGAGAGCGTCGGCAACGACATTTGCTTTGCCAGGGTGATAACGAATCTCACAGTCATAATCGTTGAGAAGTTCTACCCATCGGCGTTGACGCATATTAAGTTCCTTCTGGTCAAAGATATGTTGTAGGCTCCTATGATCGGTGAAGATCGTACACTTCGTACCATACAGGTAGTGTCGCCAAATCTTTAACGCAAAAACAACTGCGCCTAGCTCGAGATCATGGGTTGTATAGTTCTTTTCATGGATTTTGAGCTGACGAGATGCGTAGGCATTGACCTTGTCCCGTTGCATGAGAACGCAGCCAAGACCAAGGTTGGAAGCATCACAATAGACAATAAAGTCGTCATTTCCATCGGGCAATAAGAGAACAGGAGCATTGCAAAGCATACGCTTGAGGCAGGGGATAGCGGTTCTTAATAGTTAACTTATTCAATTTCCTATAGTCGATGCACATCCTGAACGACCCATCCTTCTTTTTGACGAAAAGGACTGGCGCGCCCCAAGGAGAGGTGCTCGGGCGAATGAAGCCTTTCTCAAGTAATTCCTGAAGCTGACTCGAGAATTCACGCATTTCGGACGGTGCAAGTCGGTAAGGAGCTTTGGCAACAGGGTTGGCTCTAGGAATGAGGTCGATATGAAAGTCGATATCACGACTTGGCGGTAGTCCGGGAAGATCCTCAGGAAAAACGTTAGGAAATTCTCGAACCACTGGGACGTCGTTTACACCAGGCCTTCCTTTCTTTTCCTTCTCCGCTACTACAATGTTAGCCAAGAAAGCTCTGTATTCCTTGCGGAGATACTTGTTAGCTTGGACACATGACATGAGCTTGAGACTTTTCGAAGCAGTTTCGCTATAAACACACAATAAGTCACCATTCGTGAGCGAGAATCGGATCATTTTATCGAAGCACAAAACTTCAGCATGGTTTTCGCGAAGAAAGTCCATGCCTACCATGATGTCAAAACTTCCGAGTTGCATCGGAATAAGGTCGATTGGGAAGATGTGATTGTTGAGCTCAAGAGTACAATCACGAAGAACAGAATTTACGGCGACAGTTCTTCTGGTGGCGACTTCAACATCGAATGTCGAGGGGAGATGGGAGCGCTTACGACTAAGAAGCTTCTCCAATTCAAATGATACAAAGCAGTTATCGGCTCCCGTATCAAACAAACACGAAGCATAAATACCATTCACAAGGAATGTACCATTGACTACGTTGTTATCAGCCTGGGCTTGGTTCACATTGATGTTGAAAGTTCTGGCGTGGGCGGCTTGTTGCTGTTGAGGCTGCTGCTGCTGCTGAGGCTCTTGTTTCACAACCCTGTTTGGGCACATATTCGCAAAGTGGTTGGGATCACCACATGCGAAGCAGACTCGGGTGTTGACTGCGGGTGCCTGAGCCGCTTGTTGGCCTTGTGGGGCTGGGAGCAGAGCTTGATGAGCGGTGGCTTGAGCTGGTGCTTGACGGGGACCAGTACGGCAATTTACAGTAAATTGGCCGTACATATTGCAGTGAGCGCAAAAACGGCTAGCTAGACCCACCGGGTGATGGTAAGAGCATGTTGGGCAGGCAGGGTGAGGGCCTGTGTATGCACGCTTTGCAGGCGGTGCATATGTAACTGGTGCTGGGCGGTGGTGAGACTGCTGCTGAACCGGTACGGCTTGAAGTGGAGCAGCAGTGGTAGTGACAGCATAGTTCTTGTTGCTGGAGCTGCTGTTGTTGTTATTCTTCTTGCGGCGAGAGGCTTTTGACGACTGAGCGGCTGCGGTTTCGGCGGCTGGTGCGGTGGTGACTTGGTGCAAGTTCTTTGAAGTTTTATCCCAAAAACCAGCTTTTACTCGCTTGTCGTTGATTTCCGCGACAAGCAAGTAAGTTTCTTAGAATGTTGCTGGCTTTGCGGCATGCACAAAATCTGCAACACAGTCGGGTAGAGCTCGAATGTACTTCTTGATCATCATGTTGGGCGTCTTCACTTGATCGGGACAGATGATGCTGAGCTGCTTAAAGCGAGCAGTCAGGGCAGCATTGTCACCTTCTTTCTGCTTAATGTGCCAGAACTCATCCTCCAGCTTCTGGCGCTCATGGGGAGGGTAGAACTCTTCGAGTATAACGTTCTTCAACTCGTCCCATGATAGACCATAGGCTGCATCATTTTCGCGCTTGTTCCTTTCGGCCGTCCACCAGTCTAGAGCGCGGGACTGGAAGACACCAGTCGCGTTCAGTGTGCGGAGATTATCAAGACATCCGCTCTGTCGCAGGGTGACTTCGATTGAGTCAAACCATTGAAACAAAGCCGTAGGGCCTTCTTCGCCAGTGAACTCTTTCGGTCCACATGCCTTGAACTGTTTGAAGCTGAAAGCAGCTTTGGGAGTCTCGGTCCTGGATTCTTCAGACGATTTGCTCATGTTTTCGTACAGTTCACTGACGACTTGGGGTACAACCTTTGCCATTTGCTTATTAATCATGGCAGTGAGGCGTTTGTCTGCTTGCTTTCGGCGAGCATCTCGGGTAGCGCGAGATCCAGATGACGACATTGTCTGCAACAGACATCACCACAGGACTCAACACAATAATAATCGAATCTCACCTCACACGCCTAATACTACTAAAACTCGGGAACACGTACAATCACGTAAGCACATAGGCACATAATCACAGATTCACATAAGCACAGAAGCACATAAGAACGTAAGACACAAAGCACAGAAGCATATAAGCACGTAAGGCACAAAGCACAGAAGCATATAAGCATGTAACTTGTCTAGATGCACACAGAGGCGGTCAGAATACAGAAACCTATCATTCAAAGTCCGTGATCGTTCGAGAAGAGCGTTCGCACATAGCATAGCGAGTAGTATAGCATAACCAATTAACTTAGCAAACATTAGGGCGTAAGGTCGTTTCTCATAGTAGTAGCGATTTGTCAGCGTTTTGAGGTGGATATGCAATGCGGGTCGTGCGTGTCGATCAAAGCGAAAGCGAGAATCGAATAAGTCTCCAAAAATTAAAACACATAAGCAGGTAAATACACATACAAACACATAAAATCGACGAATTATCAGAGTCAGCAGTTGCAGGCTCAGAATCGAAACACACAAAAATCAAGAATTAGATCGTCTGCGGCTGTTAGACTTTGACTACCCAAAGTGATTCGACTATTCACTGGGACCTGTTGTACACACTTTGACTTTCAGGACTGTGCTTTTGCCTCGAGTCTTGGGCTCGGCACGCATCCTTTCGGTCATGTCATGACTTCAAGTCGTTGGAGTCCGTCGAGACTTCGGTGAGAGTTTTGTAAAAACTAAGTAAAGGTCGGAACAAGTCATCAAGGTTCGGGTTTCACCCCTGACTCAACAACTTCGTTCCTGTTTTGATAAAATAGAAGAGAATTATGCGTCAAAGTATGGATTTCACTCCTATTTCAACGCAATTTCTTGTGTTTATGGATAAAAATGTGGGTTGAACAAGCAATTTAGTCGAGAGTTTGCAGTTTTCACACCTAATCTCGACTTAATTGCTCATTCTTATTTTAAAATTCGAGTGCAGTGATAGTGTAGTGTAGGCGAGAATAGCGAGAAATAGCAGTAAGCCCATACATAATCCCTACTGGACATGCACGAGTCGGTCTGTTGGTTCCTAACTATAGACTAGGTCTCTAAGACATCGACCCGAACTAGGTCGTGTCTTGCCTAATTCCCTATAGTTATGGCTCTGATACCAATCTGTCACACCCCAACCGATGGCGGAAACATCAGGGCGTGGCACTGAGCGAAACAGATTGTCCAGAAGTTTCCATAACAACTATATTTACCAAATATTTAAAGCAACACGTCCCATACCATGTCATAAATGATAATACAATTATTACAGAAAAGATCTAGTCAAATTGTTCTGTTCCGACAACTCAGATTTTCATTACAGACAATTGTTTATTATTGACCTAGGTCTTTCCTAGCCTTGATTTCATGGCAAAGTAAGCAAATAAGCATCCTAAGCACCTGTCACATACGTTAAAGTAAAAGTTAATACACATAGTGTAAAGGTGAGCATACAAGTTTGATAATATCATATAGAGTTCGAAATCGTTACGCATAACCAGCACGTACACAGTGTAAAATGAGGCTTGTTAGTTATCGACATGAATCTATCGATACCAATGACTGCGGGTTGACTGCCCAAGGAAGTTCGCGATACACACTCACCACTGTGAGCCATGTAGGTAATTGTCCTTAACAACCCCTGAGTGAACAGGTGCTGAGTCCAAACTATAGTACTATCATTGCTACGGCAGGTAGACAGCATTCCATGTGTAAACCTAACAAACAAGCATTCATTAAGTCACGTATAACATGCGGTAATTGGTTAGTGATTAAACTATTGCATAGTGTGTTCGATGTGATTTTGTATAAGTAACGTATGTAACACCCAAAAGTGCGTAAAGCAAAAAGGGATTCGAGTATACTCACAGCGATTGATGGATTGAAGGGAGCGCTAGAGAGTAGGGTTAGCCTGAACAGATTGATATCATAACAATGAGCGACGCATAAAATGATACAGAGTGCAAGTGGGTAGGACAGCAGTTCGATCGGATGGTAGTCCGATAGGACAGCCGGTCGTTCGAGTGACAGTCCGTTCGGACGGTCGTCCGGTCGGATGACCGTTCGAGTGGATTGTTACTTCCTTTGGGAAGGATGTGTTTGTGTATGATGGCTTGACTTTTGAAGTTTTCGTTGTAGTATTTTGAAAACATAGAAGTATCACTACCTTTCACGTCGATCGATCAAACGACCGTTCGATCGGGCGACAGTCTGATAGGTTGGGCACTTCAGCGAGAACAAGTTCTCAGCAGGTTGTCACTCGATCGGACGGTTGTTCGATCGGGTGGCATCCTTATGCATTGAACATGTTGAAAATTGTTTAAGTGTTGAAGTTTCGAAACATCACATAGTCGGATGGTCGGTCGATCGAGTGGTAACTCGATCGGACGGCAATCCGTTCGGTGTTCCCAAAACTCTTGAGGGTTGATTTGAAAATTTATTTGTGGGGCCAAGGTGCAAGTCAATCGGATGACCGATCGCTCGGATGGTTGTTCGATCAGACAGCAGTCCGATCGGACAACACTCCGTCCTGGTCGACCTGTTCATCTTACACTTGGTTGTTTTGATTGTTTGTTGTTTTATCAAGACATTTTGATAACGTATTAAGCAACAGAAACCTCGTCAATACTTGGTACCCCTGATCGGACAGGAATCACCCAAATCCAACAAGTTAACTGTTCGAGACGGTGTTCCATGTTTAACCCGAAATCGGTAGTCTCGTGGATAGAATCCAGATCTTGAACCAACACAACCACAAGAATGAGTAGTAAGTCGGCACAAGCTCCGATTCTGTCAGTTTTGAAGGCATTGAGTGTAAAAGAGTTGAAAGAAAGTTGGAAAACCATCTTTCAATCCTTTTCATTGTGAATATGTTTAGATCTATGAAAGATCTTTGTTTGTTTATGTGGAAATCGGTTAGATCTAAGTTGTTCTTGGTGGATTGAGGCCAAAACATGAAGTTCTCAAGAACACTTGATGACGTCATCCTAGAACACCTTGAATCTTGATGATTTCACGGTTAAAAGTTAAGATTCAAAAGATAGAAAGGTGTAGGAGTGCGTGTAGATTAAGGAAGTACAAGATTTAGGACGAGATCTTACCGGAATCGCGAGAAATCTAAAGAAAAGTGGGGAAGATGAGCTGGTCGGAGGAGAGTTGCCAAAAGTGGAAGGTATGATGGTGACAGGGGGTATTTATAGGGTTTCCCAAAGAGGAAAGGGGCTGGCCGATCGGGTGGCAGCCCGGTCGAACAGCTGGCCGATCGAGTGGTAGCTCGATCGAGCGGCTGGTCGATCGACTGGTTACCTGGTTGATTGGCCACTCGATTCGAGTGTTTGATGCGACGAGTTTTGCCGTTTCGATTGCGATTGCAAGCGTTGCGATGCGAGAGAATTTCCTAGTCAAATTACTTTTAATCCCAACTACTATATCAACATACAAGCATCCTTATTTCACATTCGATTAGCGTTTGTGATTCGATTGCGATTGAGTTTCGATTGCGCTTCGATTGATCAACACAACATAACATAAATAAACACACACAAGTAACACATAAGGCGCACACACACGTATAACCATAACCAAAATGTGTAAATTCGAGTTGCGATTGCGATAGCGATAGCGATAAAGCGATTAATCAAGCGATAAATAGCGATTACTATGCGATTATTAATAAATACTCCATATAATACAACTAAAGCGATAACTAAATAGACTAATTACAAGTCAAAGAAGTCAAAACAGGAATTGAGCAAGGAGAGACAGATCGCAATTAGCAATCTTTTCTTCCTTTGACTTCAATCTTGACTTTGACTTTGACTTTCGAAACACGAGGTGTTACACCTACCCAAGCGGACGGGCCACGTTTTGCTGGTAGATGTTTGGGTAGGAAATTTTAACAACCTTTAAAGGGTTTAACTTTGATAAATAAATAAAACTCTTAACTTTTGGCTATCTTGGTGTTGTTCATTCTATGTATATTTACCTTTCAATTGTTATTGTACAACTTTTTAGATTTACTAGTTATCAGTGAAGGTAGAAAAATCAGTTTATGTCAAAAAGATCAGGATATGATCAAGGATCAAATATCCTTTAGTCATAAGGTTTGAAAAGTCGGAAAATTTCAAGGATCATATATCTTGTTGTCAAAGAATAAGGCTAACATTGATAAACCAAAAATAAAGTTAGAGTAACTAGGGATCATACCAGAGAATCCAAGTTAGGATCCTATATCCTTAACATTTATGACTGAAACAATCAAAGAATAAAACTTTGTAGAAGATCAAGATCCTGGATCCTTAACTGTTCAACTCTGTAAACCTGAAATATGAGATAACTTGGGACTAAGCCAACTGTAAAAGAAGATGTTAGTGTCTGGGGACAAGCCCAACAATCTGGGGACAAGCGCAAAAAACTGGGGACAAGCCCAAAAAACTGGGGACAAGCCCAAAAACTGGGGACAAGCCCAAAGGATCTTGTGTAAACTGGAGTATGACCCATATTGGCGACTATCCAAACTTAGTGACATGAAGATGCCAAAACCTTAGCTAACGTGAAAATGTTAGAAACCTTATGAACGGATGTATGGTACGTCTACCATTATACTTAGGATCCTAAATACAGCCAATACAATAAATTTTCAGCCCCTAAAGCGGGTACTGGTCCCATTGCCTTTAACTGCACTAGGATAATCGTGCGCAACTGGCGAAGGTGTAAGAACCTGATTCGTAGAAGGTAGTAGATACCTTAAACTGGGGACAAGCCCAACAACTGGGGACAAGCCCCAAAACTAGGGACAAGCCCAAAAAACTAGGGATAAACCCAAAGACTTAGGAAACTTCAATGGATACTTGATCCTTTGCCAAGGATGCATCAACTTCTGCAAAACTCAGAGTTTAGTAAAAAAGGATAAAGGATCCTGGATCCTTCTCCTTGTAACCAAATAATTTAAAGGATTAGGCAAATTAAAATCAAATCATTACCAGAATGAGGATCATATATCCTCTAAGGATCCTTAGTGTGTATTAGATGTGAAGATGGACAAGGATCCTGGATCCTTCTTACATGAAGTATCTCTTCAAATGGACAGCATTCCAAGCTCTTGGTACCAAATCACCTTCCATTGTTAGTAAACGATATGCCCCTTTCTTGCCTCAGCTTCAATAAGATAGGGGCCTTCCCACTTTGGTGCTAACTTGCCATCAGCAGGATTTGTGGTGTTTTGGAATGCTTTCCTCAACACCATGTCACTAACTTGAAACTTTCTGATCCTGACATTCTTGTTATAAGCTCCAGCCATCCTTTGTTGATAACTAGCCAGTCTTATCCTTGCTAAATCCCTGAGTTCTTCTATGGTATCCAAGTCTTGAACCAAGTTTTCAGCATTTCCTTTAGGATCACGGATGCTTGTTCTTGCAGTAGGGACTACCATCTCTATAGGGATCACTGATTCAGCTCCAAACACTAAGGAGAATGGAGTCTGGCCAGTAGCATTCTTGGGAGTTGTTCTATCAGCCCATAACACATAAGGTAGCTCTTCTGCCCATTTCCCCTTCTTTGATCCAAGTTTCTTCTTCAAGTTGTTGATGATGATCTTGTTAGATGATTATGCTTGACCATTAGCTTGTGGGTTGACTGGTGTTGAAGTTATCATCTTAATCCCCCAACTGTCACAAAAGTTAGTAGTTCTTTTTCTGGTAATAATGTTTCTTTTAATAAAGGATATCACTTCTTTTTCTCTGACTTGAGCAAATGCTTCAGCTTCTATCCATTTGGAAAAGTAATCAGGCATGGCAAGCATAAACACTTTTCCTCCTGGTGCTTTGGGTAGTTTGCCACCTATATCCATTCCCCATCGCATGAATGGCCAAGAAGAGGATATAGGATGTAGGAGCTCTGCTGGTTGATGAAGGATATTGCTATGTCTTTGACAAGCATCACATTTCTTGGCATAATCCACATCATCCTTCTTCATAGTAGGCCAATAGTATCCTGTCCTAAGGATCCTTGAGAACAGTGCTCTGCCCCCAGTGTGGTTTCCACAATCTCCTTCATGAAAATCCTTCAGAACTTCTTGGATTTCAGGATCCTCGATGCACTTTAAATATGGACCTGCAAGAGATCGCTTGTATAACATGTTATTTAATATTGTATATTGAGATACCTTGACTTTGAAAGCTCTGGGATTTTCCCCTATAGGAATCTCTCCATGTTGTATATATCTCATGATTGGAAGGATCCAGGATCCTGAATGTGACTGTGCATCATCACTAGGTATGATTGCAGAATCCTCCACTATTACCATAGCTGTATGATCCTCAATAGCAGGAGCCAAGATGTGGATGATGGGAATTTTAATATCCTCTGGACTCTTCAATGATGATCCAAGGTTGGCTAGGGCATCAGCTTCTGCATTTTCTTCCCTGGGTACCTGTGTCAAACTAAAAGAAGCGAAAGAGTCTGCCAATTTCTTGACTATCTCTAGATATTTGATTAGTCTTTCACCTTTAACAGCATAAGAACCATTAAAGTGGTTAGTAATTAACAATGAGTCTACATGTACCTCGAGATACCTGATCCTCATATACTTGGCAATTTGCAAACCAGCTATTAAGGCTTCATACTCAGCCTCATTATTAGTAGTTTGAAACTCACAAGCAATTGAGTGGGGTATTATGTCCCCCTGTGGCGATTTTAGTAGTATGCCTAGTCCAGTTCCTTTGACATTTGAAGCTCCATCTATGAAGAGTATCCAACGATCCTTAGTCTCTTCAAGTTGTTGAACTTCCAATTCAGCTTCCCTTTGTAGATCACTACTGAAATCAGCCACAAAGTTAGCTAAGGCTTGGGATTTGATGGCAGTTCTTGGTTCATATCTGATATCATAAGCACTGAGCTTGACTGCCCACTTTGCCATCCTACCTGACATTTCAGGTTTCCTGAGAACATTCTTAATTGGAAAGTTAGTCTTAACAATAATAGCATGAGTTTCAAAATAATGGCGTAATTTAGTATATGCCATAATTAAAGCAAGGATAAGTTTTTCTAAATGTGAATACCTGGATTCAGCATCAAGCAAACTTTTACTTACACAATATACAGGATGTTGGGTACCTTCATGATCCTTTACAAGGACTGCACTTACTGCCTTAGAAGAAACTGCCAAGTACAAGGATAATATATCCCCCTTTTCTGGTTTCATTAAGGCTGGAGCTGAGGATAGGTAATCCTTAAGGGACTTGAGAGCATTCTCATGTTTTTCAGTCCACTCAAATTTCTTGTTCTTTCTCAGAATGTCATAGAATTCCTTGCATTTCTCTGATAACTTTGAGATGAACCTGTTCAAGGCTGCGATCCTTCCTGTCAATCTTTTCACATCCTTGGCATTTGCATGAGACTTGATGTTCACAATTGCCTTGATTTGCTCTTGACTTGCCTCTATCCCTCTTTTTGTCACCATATAACCTAGAAACTTGCCAGCTTTTACACCAAAGTGGCACTTGGAACGATTCAATTTCATATTGAATTTATCAAGGATATCAAATGCTTCTTCCAAATCTCTAAGGTGATCCTCAGCTCTCTTGGACTTAACCACCATGTCATCAATATTGACTTCCATCATGTGTCCAATTTGTCCTTTAAACATCATATTAACTAGCCTTTGGTAGGTAGCACCTGCATTTCTTACTCCAAATGGCATAGCAATATAACAATAGATACCAGTAGGGGTCATAAAGGTTGTATCCTCTTGATCAGATGGTTCCATCTGAATTTGTTGGAATCCAGATGAAGCATCCATGAAAGTCAACAACTCATGACCCGCGGTAGCATCCACCATGGAGTCAATGTGGGGTAATGGGAAAGGATCCTTGGGACATGCCTTATTTAAATCAGTAAAATCGACACATACTGTTGGGATTGAACCCTACCAGAGGAACAGATAATGTAAAGCCAAAACCTAATCACAACAGTGGATTCACAATAAGCAGCTGTTTACACTAAGTCTTCTCCCTTGAAAGTGATTAAAACTGCTGAGGGTCTTACATCCACTGCCCGCCTACAACTGTTGCTGTTTTGGATAACTACTGATGAAGCCTAGAAGACTGCTGGATACTAAGCACTGCTGGTACAAACTGCTGATGACAAAGCACTGCCCAATCAAGGACTGATCAACCTTGAGGAAAGCACTGATGAATAGGAAGAGCAGTAGTTTAGTATATCATCTGATTCATGTATAGTCAGTTGTTAGGTTTAGCAGTGATTGTATGAAGTCAGTAGATACAGGTTGTTAGGCTGTTAGACGTCGCTTTCATGGTGACGTCAGCTTAGGTGCCTCAGAGGATTGAATTGTCTATAAATGGAGCAGTACTCTGTACTGTTACATTCGATTCATTTTGAGAGAGTTCTTCTCCTCAATTCAATCCTTTCATCTTGTACAATCCAACCTTGGGGCATCTGGCTGAGGGGGAGCTTAGTATGTAAGCATATCTGTAATCATTTGATTCGTATTGTAAATCTTTTGACTAAATGAATTGCATATGCTTTCTCAAAACTATTTTCTCCTTGATTGTGTTTACAAAGTTTGTTATTCATTTCCGCTGCACTTAAACTCTGTTCATCTCTATTGAATATACAATTCTACACAAACAAACACTATCATGTGGGCCTCCGATCCTAACAATTGGTATCAGAGCCTCGACAGTCAAATTTGATCTAACAATCAATTTGACATAACAGTTCGGCTCAAAATTCATTGATACTAAGGTTGGTTGTATTTTGTTGAAAAACAGAGTATCGAGTAAATCATGTTCAAAGTGGTTATTCAAAAACTCTGTAAATCAACCAAGATGTCATATGACACACAAATTTCACACAACAAGTGAATTCATGCACAAGACACTCATGGTTTCTAGATATGAAAACAATATCTGTTAAACTATGAGATTATTTCTTATTTTCTAAATTGATTTCAATTGTTGATGTATAATCTGTGATGTTTTCATGAAATACTAAAGTATGAACCTCAGATTAACAAAACCTATGTTCATAAAAACATTGATGTTTTGCTAACATAAAAAGAGGGAAATTAAAACTTTAGTCATTCAGATCTTATGTGTTGAAAACAGGTTGAATTCCTCAAAAGGACAAAATCAACTTTGTTAAAATACATTAAGAATATCAGGAGTCAAAAATGTCCAAATCATAGTAATGAGGAGGTTGGCATAAGCATGTGCAGAAATGACCAAATCTCTCAAAACATTACTGCAAAATGATTTTGGAACTAGTATTCCTTTAATAAATACCCCTCAGTAAGTATTTCAAATACTTGTGTTTGGGAAGGGTAAAAAGGGAAGAAGAAATTCACAAAAACTCAGAAGTGTGTTCATCTCAAAACTTCTGAAGTCAGAAGAAAAGAGTATAAACATTAAACACTGAAGAGTCAAAATTTAGGGTAATAATGGTCATTAAGCAACTGTTCAGGAATGATATGATTCCGGTGAATGAACTCCAAAGAGGACTAGACAAATGTTAAAAAATTTCATCCATGTGTCCTCATGTTTGCAATCAACTGACAAAGAAAATGGTACCAAACAGTGGTCAAAATGTATTCAAAATTTTCTACCACTGCTGTCAAACCACTGACCATTTTTCATAAACTTGAGAATGATATGATTACGTGTTTTATTGTATATTTACCAGATCCTTTTTGATGCTATTCTCAGAAAATCCTTTATCCATTTTTATACAAAGGATTTTCTCTAATAACCAGGATATATTATTCGTTTTTTTTAAGAATAATATACTTTGAACTTTTGCTTGTTTTTGTTGGCAATAGTTTCAATTTCCTGACAGGATATAGTACCTTATTTTTTGTTGGTATTTTTGTCCTCATAAATGGTTCAATAGGAAATGGTACATATGTTAAGATCATATCATACTCAGGTTTGTTTTTAAACATTAATCAAAGGTTGATTGCTAAACAGTGTCTAAACTACTGGGGCACTCATGTTTTAATTTAGATATTAAACGAAAATGAGTTACCTTAGTAAAAAGTTTTCATCATCCGGGGTACAAAACCACTGTCAGTAATTCGTAAGAATTTCAGTAGAAAATTTGACATGTGGCAAAACCTTGAAAGAAAATCTCTGCAAAAAGTTGCTGAATATGAACTCTCAAACCTTTGCCCTTATTTTAACCCTAACCACTGTTTTGCTCAAACGTCTGTTTCCTAATTACTATCCACTGCTGAAAGTCAACCACTGATCCTTATTTTACTTGGCAAGCACTGATGCTCAAAATCAGTGTCTTATCCACTGATATGCTATCCACTGATAGTAAAAATCTTCCACTGTTTTCACTTTATTACCGTTGTAACTACTGATGTTTGGTACATCAGTGGCTCCTAAAACAACTGTTCTCCACCCTTCATCCATTTCATCAGTGTTTGACACGTGGTTAGTTTTTAGCCTTCAGATCAAAATAACCGCTGCCACATCAGCGATCATTTTTTCCCTAAATAAAACCCTGATCAAAACCCCAAACAGGGCTTTACACTGTCGAATTGAATTCCAAAAATTCTCTTCTCAAAGCAGTTTCCAACCCTTCTTCTCAAATCATCTTCCGATTCTCTCTGCAAAAGATGACGAAACCAAAATCAAAATCTAAACCAAAATCAACACCATCTTCCAAAGAAGTCGCTCAAACGGCCGAAGAATCCATCGAAATACCATACAAACAATCTCACAACTACTTGGGTTTACTCACAAAACTCAAAGACAACCACACTTTTGACTCCATCATTGATACAATATCTACTTCAAAGTACAAAACTTTGTTCACAGCAGATGCTACCATTTACTTGCAAACCCAGAGAGAGTTCTGGAAGAATGCTACGCTTGAAAAACAAGACGGTAAAATAGCATCCATTAACTCCTCGATACAGGGTAAAGCGATTCAAATCACTCCGCAATCGATCTCAGAAGTCTTCAAACTCGATGATCAGAAAGGTAAAACTTCCTTTGATAAAAACGAGTTAAAAGCTGATTTTCTGAAAAGGGGATATGCAGAACAATCAAAGGTAGATACCTTACAAAAAGGGTATTTCCCGTCTGCACCCAGATTTTTATTTCACACACTTTTGATGTGTGTTTCAAATAAAACAACAGCATTTAACGAAATACCATTGAAGATTCAATACCTGGGGTATGCCATTTTGAATAACAAAGATTACAACTATTCCCAGGAGATCTTCAATGATATGGTAAAAAATGTTGATAGCAAATCATTTTTACTTTTTCCAAGATTTCTAAGCTATTATTTTAAACAAAAATTTGAAAAAGAAAATGAAAATTTGCTCAAGCAAGGTGTTCATTGTCTAATAAAAAGTTTAACAACTGAAACATTTTCAAGAATGATGGCACCTATAAAAACAAAAGCAGAGGTGCCTGAGCAGAATTTAGCAGTTACAACTGCTCCTCAGACATCTGCTGCTGAACCCACTGCTCCAGGTGATCATAGCAGCACAACCACTGCTTTGAAACCCACACCTGACATCTCCAAAAAGACCAAAAAGAAAACATCCAGAAAACCCACCAAACCCAAGAAAAAGGCAACTCTGGAAGATGAGATCCCAGAGCAACTGCCTGTGACAACACAAATGTCACCACAAACCACTGCTGCTACTTCCTCACAGCAGATGGTAGAAAGATCTCCACCATTGCCTAAAACTCCTCCTGCATCCTCACAAAAGGATCAGGTTGTAATCACAGGGACACCAAATTATGAAGCTCTGGATCCACTTAGCTCCATCTTCCACAGTCCTGATCCCAAGGACATGTCTCTTTCAACTCCTATCCCCTCACCAATCATAATGCCACAATCCATGTTACCTTTGTTGCATGCAGTTGACATAGCTCAGACAAAAACCAGTTCCTCTCTATCACCTATCATTGAGAGCATACTCCCACAAGTGACTGGGTCTGAAGCTACTGCCTCTGTTATCCCAGCAACAACTGAGGAGGTTACACCCCTTGAGTTACAAGTAACTCTTGGTGGTAGTTCAAGTGGAGCAGCAACTACAACTGATGGATCAACAGATCTTCAGTTGGACAGTTGTTTCATAAGTAAGACTCCCTTGAAGGCAATTTCTTCTATAGCACCATCGGTAACCACCAGTGAGTTGATTCTAACCACTGGTACCATCAAAGGTTTATCTAGTGCTGAAGAAAGAAGTCCCCAGTACCGAGAACAAAGGGCATCAATGGATGATTTTTGGGCTTCATGTCCTAAATCACACATTGATACAACCACCGCTGGTGGGGATTCAGATGATCCCATTAATTTGGGTGATGATTCAAAATATCAGGAATTGACGGGGAGAGTTGAAAAACTTGAAACATCGGTTGCTGAGATAAAGGATATGGTGCAAGAGATTTTAAAAGCTCAGAAAGCACAATCCAATGCAGTTCCACCTCAAGCACCTGCTCCGCCACAAGCAATTGCTACAAATGAGCTCTGGAATCTTTTCCAACCCATGCTTGAAAGACAAAAACAAGTGGCTGATCAGCAGCATGAAATGCATGTACAAATGCTGACCAATATGGTGGAATCAATGTTCATGGATACTCAAGCAGATATTAAGGCTATAAAGGCCAGCATTCAAAGCACCACTGGCAAAGCACCTTCTACTCTACTATTCTTTGAAAACCTCCCTGCAGATAATGCCAAAAAGGGGGAGATAATGAAGCAAATGAAGAAGAAGGGAATAGAACATGGCCTGTGTGTTGAACCTGAGCAAGAAAAGCAAACATCCAAACCACCTCCCACAAAACCTCAAACTTCTGTTCAAACAGCTGATACAGCAGTAGTTACAAAAACTACTGTCAGTAGCCAAACAGCTGTCATCTCATCAACACACACCACTTCACCACACACCATCACAACCACTGATCCGCTCAAAACATCATCAGTCCCTCCTACAATCAAAAGGAGAGGAATTTTCATTCCTGATGATTCTCCATCACCACCACCAAAAATAACATCACCACTTTCAACCCCTGCTCAAAAGCAGAAGACATCTACTGACACATCAGTAGTTGTAAGGTCAACAGAGGTTGAAACACCAGTTGTTTCAACAGTTGTTTGCCAATCACAAACCACTGCTCTCATCAATATCACATCACCACCATCACCTCCTGCGAAAAAGCAGAAGACATCAGATGTTATAACATCTGTTGTAATGACAATAGCAGTTGAGACACCAGTTGTTTCAACAGCTGTCAGTCAACCATCCACCACTGCTCTCACTATTCTTACATCACAACCAAAATTCTCTTCATCCATAAAGCTTCACAAAAGAAAAAGAGAAACTACTCAGCCATCTGATGAAAAGTATGATCCTGTTGCTGCTAAACATCCACTGGAACTAGATGCTGTGAAAAATGAGATGAGACAATTTTACACCGAGGAAGATCCTTCAAAAAGAAGATTTCCTTCTCTCATTGGTTTCATAGTTCCAGAAGACATGGATGAATATCTTGAGATGAAAGCTAGGCAAGCAAAGATGAGAGCTAAACTCGAATGCAAAGATCAAGGTGATGAAGCCATTGCTGAAAAATTAGAATTTTTGCTCACAAAAGTCAAGCTGATGGAAGACTATGCACAAGATCTGATCAAAGAAAAGGCAGATCAACGAAAAGCAATGAGGAAAAGTTATCTTGATTACATTATGAAAGAAAAATTCTATCAAGCTGATGAAAGCCAATTTGAAGAATGGCCAATTATTGCCTTGAAGCATGAAGCAGACAGGATTGAAAGGATTAAAAATAATCCAAGTAAGAAGAAGACAGTTCCAAATTGGAACAAGTACAAAAAGCTAATTGCTGATCTTACTTCTGAATACAAAAGGAAAAAGCAGGAACTGATAGATGCAAAAGAAGATACTGCTGAAGCCATAGCAAAATGGACTAAGCAGCAAACAGATGAAGCTTATGGAAGACTGAGGAAAAGAAAGACAACAGTCTCAGGCACTTCTAAAAGGCCAGACTACAACAAGATGGAACAGAGGTTGGATGCCCTTAAAACACTGCTCATATTAGCAAAAAATCCTACCCTTGGGGAAAACCAAGAAAAAGAGAAAATGCTGACGAGTGAAGTAGAAAAAGAAAAGGAAGCTGAGTACTTCACAGAAGCCATCAAGAAAATGGGTCTAAAAGAAGATAGTTCAGTGAGCCTTCAAAACCTTTTCAAAAAGGTATTAACCAAACCTGCATCACAAAACACTTCAACAGACATGACAGACATTGAAAGGCAGGAGCTGATTGAAAGAGAAACTGCAGAAGATATAGCTGCAGCAAATGAAGTCATTGACATGGCCTTCAAAAAGATGTCTGAAAGTCTGCAACTTTTCACAAGGCCAACATCTCCAAACTCATCTTTGAATAAATCTCTCCCAAGAAACCCATTGGGTTTAAAAGTACTAAAGTGGATGTCTGACCAAAAGACCCACGTATTGACTCTTGTCAGATCCAATGGCGAAGTGAAGTATATATCAAGGAAAGAAGCACTAGGCCTTAGTGTTGAAGATTTGCAGGATCTCCTTGAACTTACACTGTGCAGGGATGAAGATGACACAAGTTCCAAAGAATTTGAAGAAGAATTCAAAAGAAAAGCAAGGGAACTTCTGATGAGTAATAAAGATCCAGAATAATGACAGGTTTTGGCATTATCTGTTCCAGGGGGAGATTGTTGGGATTGAACCCTACCAGAGGAACAGATAATGTAAAGCCAAAACCTGATCACAACAGTGGATTCACAATAAGCAGCTGTTTACACTAAGTCTTCTCCCTTGAAAGTGATTAAAACTGTTGAAGGTCTTACATCCACTGCCCGCCTACAACTGCTGCTGTTTTGGATAACTACTGATGAAGCCTAGAAGACTGCTGGATACTAAGCATTGCTGGTACAAACTGCTGATGACAAAGCACTGCCCAATCAAGAACTAATCAACCTTGAGGAAAGCACTGATGAATAGGAAGAGCAGTAGTTTAGTATATCATCTGATTCATGTATAGTCAGTTGTTAGGTTTAGCAGTGATTGTATGAAGTCAGTAGATACAGGTTGTTAGGCTGTTAGACGTCGCTTTCATGGTGACGTCAGCTTAGGTGCCTCAGAGGATTGAATTGTCTATAAATGGAGCAGTACTCTGTACTGTTACATTCGATTCGTTTTGAGAGAGTTCTTCTCCTCAATTCAATCCTTTCATCTTGTACAATCCAACCTTGGGGCATCTGGCTGAGGGGGAGCTTAGTATGTAAGCATATCTGTAATCATGTGATTCGTATTGTAAATCTTTTGACTAAATGAATTGCATATACTTTCTCAAAACTATTTTCTCCTTGATTGTGTTTACAAAGTTTGTTATTCATTTCCGCTGCACTTAAACTCTGTTCATCTCTATTGAATATACAATTCTACACAAACAAACACTATCATGAGGGCCTCCGATCCTAACACATACCCTCCACTTCCATTTTTCTTTTGAACAACAACCACATTGGCTAACCACCTTGGATACTTAACCTCTCTAATCATACATGCTCTGAGCAGTTTATCTACCTCCTCCTAGATGATGACATTCCTTTCAGGTGCAAACTTTCTCCTCTTTTGATGTATGGGTTTGAATGACCTATCAATGCCAAGTTTATGAGTAATAATATCTTTAGAAATACCTGTAATGTCCTCATGCTTCCAGGAAAAGGTAGCTTTTCTTCTCTTTAGGAAGGATACTAGATCCTGTTCAATGTCATTGAGGATCCCGGATCCTATGAAAACTTTAGATTCAGGATCCATCAGTATATCTTTCACATCTTGTTCTCTTGCCTCCAGGATATCTCTTGGAGGATACTTTAATTGCTATTGCTCCCTGGGTCTTGAGGCTGGCTTCATTGATGAAGTGTAACAATTTTTGGCCTCTTGTTGGTCACTTTCTATCTTCACCACACCCCATGGAGTAGGGAGTTTCACACACTGATGATATGTAGAGGGAACTGCTTTCATGTCATGTATCCATGGCCTGCCAAGAATAAAATTGCAACAAGATAAGCAATCTATGACACAAAATTTTTGAAAAGAATTAACTCCCTCTATATAAATGGGAAGTTTAATGTCCCCCAATGTGTTCTTGGTTTCTCCATTGAATCCTACAAGAACCGATGATCTTGGGATAAATTCTGATTCAGGGATGTTCATCTTCTTGAGGACGTCAAGTTGAATGATGTTCACTGAGCTTCCTCCATCAATCAGAATCCTGCGAACAAAATGATTAGAAATAAACAATGTAATAACAAGACCATCATGATGAGGATCCTGAATATCCACACGATCATCCTCATCAAAGGATATAACTTTCTCCTGTGTAAGGATTGAGGTTCGAATGGGTCTGTCCCCATTATCCATCTTTGTCTCTTTAGCATGTCTCTTGGCTGCTGAAAAGGAAGTGACACATATGTCTGATCCACCAGATATAAAGTTGATAATTTGTGCATCAGCAGGGGGAGCAGAAGCTCTTTCTGGAATCTTTTCAGGATCCTGGATCCTTGAATTTTTCCTTCCAAAAAGCTCCTTCAAATGCCCTTTGCTTAACAAATAACCAATCTCTTTCCTGAGTGCTATTCATTCATCAGTGATGTTAGGGGAGGATTTCTTAATGACTCGTGATCCTCAATTATTATCCTGTTTGGTGATCCTTACTTCTGTGTCAGTTAGTGATCCTCAGAAGTGCTTCAGGATCATGGATCATCCTAAGGATCCTTATACTAATGATTGTCTGCTTTGAATTCGGTATTATTTTGCAGGAGTACCAGCTTGGGCTTAGTCTTGGTAACGTTCCTGGAGAATATTCCACGTTTATTCCGCACGTGCTTGACCATGGTGAACGTTATGGAGATCGTGGGGAGAAGGCATGAATTGCGGATAGTTAGTTATTTAGATATTTTATTAAATTTAAAAGGGGTAGCGAGCTAATTAGACAACACTTGGCTATTTTTTGGCTACACACACTCGTACAACTGCTCTCACCAGCTCTCGGCAAAACACTTAGCAATTTCACACATTATTTACACAATACACTATAGTGATCCTTGTACTTAGCTCGCTATCATCCGAAGTTGTAATACGATTATTGTTTAATTTGAGTTGGTGATCGGTAGTTTCCATCACCCGAGGTTTTTTATGCCGGAGATCATTCATTGATCAAGGGCTTTTTCCTCGTATAAATCTTTGTGTCACTCGTGCAATTCATTTCTGAGTGATCCTCATTGTTGTTTATCAATTCAAGCATCATACCTCACAACAGAAAGTTTGGTTACATTGTCTTAGCTTGATTTTTGACCAAAACAGTTTGGCGCCCACCGTGGGGCAATTGGTGCTTCATTCCTAAAAGATTCTCATTCTCGTGATCATTTCGGTTCATTGCATCCAAGCAGATGGCTTCATCATCAAAGAACACTTCCACTGCAATGTCTGCAGTCAATTCATCCCAGGGGATTCCACCTTTGCCTCCATCACCTTCTGGATCTCAGAAAAATGCCGAGAAGAAACCACTTCCCATTTTCTCAAAACCTCCAACTTCTACTGCTTCTTATACTCCTACTACTAGTGACTTGTTTACTCTGATTTTGCAGATGAAGGAGCATATACAACAGCAGGATAAGACCAATGAAAGGATTCTTAGAGAAATTGGAGACATCAAGAAACAGAAGAGATCGGCAGAGGATCATTCCCCATTGATGCCCAGATCTTTGAATTTCGATACTTCGGTTATAACTTCTCAGCCTTCAGTGATTCCAGACGTTCAATATGTGGGAGGACCAAAAGGAGTGCATTACGGATCATCGGCAATGACTCAGGCTTCAGGATCATACTTCCAACCAGTAGGATCCCACCCTCAGCATATAGGATCCTTCGCTAGCTCAGGAGGCTACTCGGGAGCGCAGCAGATTCAAGGATTCTGGCCATTGCAAGGATCCTCACAGGTTCAAGGATCCTCTCAGGTTCAAGGATCCTTGCAGGTTCAAGGATCCTCTCCGGTCCAAGGATCCTCCCATATTCAAGGATCCTCCCATGTCCAAGGATCCTCCCATGTTCAAGGATCCTCCCAGGTTCAAGGATCCTCCCAGGTTCAAGGATCCTCTCAGTTCCATGGATCCTTCCAGGTCCCGGGATCCATAAGGAGTTTGCAATTAGGGAGTTCAGATATCCATCAGGGAGATTTTATTCCAATGCAAACCATTGCTTCTACTGGTCCTTCGATCATTCCAGAGTCTCAACAATATGGATTCACATCCGGTGTTCCTAATTTAAACCCGATGGGAGGTAACACTTTCAATAATTCTTATACCACTAACCATGGCTTTATGCAGGATACAGGTATCAATCATGCCATGGCCAGAGAATTACAAAAGTTGAAGGATATGATATCAAGTGTCCCAGGAGTGGTCAAGCCTATCCCGGAGATTGCAGATGGGAGCCATAAGATATCTCATTTTGCACCACCCATCTGTGATGCTGAGATACCCAAGAGGTTCCACGTGCTAACCATGAAGTTGTATGATGGCTCAACAGATCCTGAAGAATACATAGCACAATACAGGGAAAGGATGGAGATCAATCCCATCCCAGAAAGGTTAAAGGAAGCATGTCTGTGCAAGGGATTTGGATCCACTCTTACTGGATCGGCTCTTAAATGGCTGCTAAGTCTTCCCCCTTATTCTATTACCTCGTTTGCTAATCTAGTTAACCTGTTTAATAACCAGTTTTCTTGTAGTAGAAAATTTGAGCGTTTAACTAGTGATCTGTATAGGATAACCCAGGGTCATAATGAATCATTAAGGGATTATATCACTAAATTTAGTAAAGAATCCTTAGATATCCCTAACTTAGATATAGCTACGGCTGTTGAAGCTTTTAAAATGGGATTGCTTAGGGATTCATTATTCTATGATGATCTTGTTATGACACCATGCAGGAACCTAGATGAGGTAAGAACCCGGGCACTTAGGTTCATCCGGCTAGAGGATGACAAGAGGATCCAGGAGAGGTTAGCAGGATCCTCAAAGCAAGAGAAGCAAGGATCCTCATTCAGGAACAATAAGTTCAGATCCTACAACAAATCTGATAACCAGAATGTGCATGCTGTTGAACAGGAAGAGGATGATGAGGATTATCCTCCAATTTCTGAGTATTGTTTTTCTGTTGATAACAATGAGCTAATCCTTGCGATGCAGAATCTAGGTGATAAAGCCAGGTGGCCGAGAAAAAATGACAGACCAGCTGCAACTAAAGATAAGTCAAAGTGGTGTGCATACCATGAATATTTTGGGCATCTTACAGAAGAATGCATCGCATTGATAAAAGAAATTGGATACTTGTTGAGCAAGGGGCACTTGAAAGAATTATTGGGGAGAAAGAAGTCAAGAACTCAGGATCCTGAAAGGATCCCAGAGAAAGCTCCAGCCCCTCCAGCAGACGCACAAGTTATAAACTTTATTTCTGGAGGATCAGACATTTGTGGAACATCCTTCTCTGCAGCTAAAAGACATGCAAAGGAAACCAAGATGGATAATGGAGATAGACCCATTCGAACATCCAGTGTCTCCGAAGGAAAAATCATAACTTTTGATGAGGATGATCGTGTTGACATTCAGGATCCTCATCACGATGGTTTGGTTATCACTCTTTTTATTTCTAACCATTTTGTTCGTAGGATCCTTATAGACGGAGGAAGCTCCGTGAATATCATCCAGCTTGATGTTCTTAAGAAGATGAATATTCCCGAATCCGATATCATACCAAGATCCTCAGTGCTTGTGGGATTCAGTGGCGAGACCAAAAATACTCTGGGGACATTAAACTCCCAATCTATATCGAAGGGCTACATTCTTACCAAAAGTTTTGTGTTATTGACTGTTTATCTTGTTGTAACGTTATCCTTGGCAGGCCTTGGATACACGACATGAAGGCAGTCCCTTCCACTTATCATCAATGTGTAAAGCTTCCTAGTCCTTGGGGAATAGTGAAGATTGATAGTGATCAGCAGGAGGCTAAGAACTGCTACACCTCATCAATGAAACCAGCTTCAAAGTCGAGGGAGCAATAGCAAATAAAGCATCCTCCAAGAGATGTCTTGGAGGCAAGAGAGCAGGATGTAGTAGAAATCCTTATGGATCCTGATGATCCTGAGTCTAAAGTTTACATAGGATCAGGGATCCTTGGCGAAATGAAAGAAGACCTCATATCCTTCCTCAAAAGGAGAAAGACTACCTTTGCATGAAAACACGAAGATATGACAGGTATATCTAAAGATGTAATTACTCACAAACTTGGCATTGACAGGTCATTCAAGCCAATTCATCAAAAGAGGAGGAAGTTTGCACCTGAAAGGAATGCTATTATCCAGGAAGAGGTAGACAAACTACTTCGGGCAGGTATGATAAGAGAGGTTAAGTATCCAAGATGGTTAGCCAATGTGGTTGTTGTTCAAAAGAAAAACGGAAAGTGAAGGGTATGTGTCGATTTTACAGACTTAAACAAGGCATGTCCCAAGGATCCTTTCCCATTACCCCACATTGACTCCATGGTGGATGCAACCGCGGGTCATGAACTGTTAACTTTTATGGATGCTTCATCTGGATTTCAGCAAATTCAGATGGAACCATCTGATCAAGAGGATACAGCTTTCATGACTCCAACTGGTATACATTGTTATATTGCTATGCCATTTGGACTAAGGAATGCAGGTGCAACTTATCAAAGGCTAGTGAATATGATGTTCAAGGATCAGATTGGACACAATATGGAAGTCTATATAGACGATATGGTGGTTAAATCTAAAAAGGCTGAGGATCACCTAAGAGACTTGGAGGAAGCATTCAATATCCTTGACAGATATAATATGAAACTAAATCCTTCAAAGTGTCACTTTGGTGTTAAAGCAGGTAAATTCTTAGGATATATGGTGACAAAGAGAGGCATTGAAGCCAGTCCAGAACAGATCAAAGCTATAATAAACATCAAGTCCCCTACCAACGCTAAGGATGTTCAGAGGCTAACAGGCAGGATTGCAGCCTTGAACAGATTCATATCCAAATCCTCAGAGAAATGTAAAGAGTTCTATGATATCTTGAGGAAGAACAAAAAGTTTGATTGGACTGAGAAGCACGAAAATGCTCTCAAAGCTCTCAAGGATTACCTGTCCTCGGCCCCTGCCTTGATGAAACCAGAAAAAGGAGACGTGTTATCCTTATATCTAGCAGTATCCTCAAAAGCAGTAAGTGCCGTTCTCGTTAAGGATCACGAAGGTACACAACATCCTGTCTATTATGTAAGTAAGAGTTTACTTGATGCTGAATCCAGGTATTCACACTTAGAAAAACTTATCCTTGCATTAATTATGGCATCTACTAAATTGAGACATTATTTTGAAACTCATGCCATTATTGTTAAAACTAATTTTCCAATTAAGAATGTTCTCAGGAAACCTGAAATGTCAGGAAGGATGGCTAAGTGGGCAGTGAAGCTTAGTGCTTATGATATAAGATATGAGCCTAGGACAGCCATTAAATCCCAAGCCTTAGCTGACTTTGTGGCAGATTTCAGTAGTGACTTGCAAAAGGAAGCCGAATTAGAAGTCCAACAACTAGAGGAAACCAAGGATCCTTGGATACTCTATACTGATGGATCCTCAAATGTCAAAGGAACAGGGCTTGGAATACTACTAAAATCGCCACAGGGGGACATAATACCCCACTCTATAGCTTGTGAGTTCCAAACTACTAACAATGAGGCTGAATATGAAGCCTTGATAGCTGGTTTGCAAATTGCTAAGCATATGAGGATCAGGTATCTTGAGGTACATGTAGATTCATTGTTAATCACTAATCATTTTAATGGATCCTATGCTGTTAAAGGTGAAAAGCTAACCAAATATTTGGAGATAGTCAAAGAATTGGCACTCTTTTTTGTTTCCTTTAGTTTGACACAGGTACCAAGGGAAGAAAATACAGAAGCTGATGCGTTGGCTAATCTAGGATCATCTTTGAAGATCCCGGAGGATATAAGTATCCCTATTATCCATATCCTGACCCCTGCCATTGAGGATCATGTGGCTATGGAGATAGGAGAGGATTCTGCAATCATCCCCAGTGATGATACTCAATCTCATTCAGGATCATGGATCCTCCCAATCATGAGATACTTACAACATGGAGAGATTCCTACAGGAGAAAACCCTAGGGCTTTCAAAATCAAGGTATCTCAATTCACAATATTAAATAATATGTTGTATAAACGATCTCTTGCAGGACCATACTTAAGATGCATTGAGGATCCTGAAATCCAAGAAGTCCTAAAGGATTTCCATGAAGGAGATTGTGGAAACCACACTGGTGGCAGGGCATTATTCTCAAGGATTCTGAGGACAGGATACTATTGGCCAACTATGAAGAGAGATGCTGTAGAGTATGCTAAGAAGTGTGATCCTTGTCAGAGACACAGCAATATCCTTCATCAACCAGCTGAATTTTTGCATCCTATATCCTCCTCTTGGCCATTTATGAGATGGGGTATGGATATAGTTGGTAAGCTCCCTAAGGCACCTGGTGGAAAAGTGTTCATGCTTGCTATGACTGATTACTTCTCCAAGTGGATAGAAGCTGAAGCTTTTGCCCAAGTCAGAGAAAAGGAAGTTATATCCTTCATTAAAAGAAATATTATAACTAGATTTGGTATTCCTTCTGAAATTATATGTGATAATGGTTCCCAATTTATTGGGGGCAGAACTACTAACTTTTGTGACAGCTGGGGGATTAAGATGATAACATCAACACCAGTCCACCCACAAGCTAATGGTCAGGCAGAATCCTCCAATAAGATCATCATCAACAATTTGAAGAAGAAGCTTGGATCCAAAAAGGGGAAATGGGCAGAAGAACTACCTTATGTGCTTTGGGCTGATAGGACAACTCCTAAGAATGCTACAGGCCAGACTCCATTCTCTTTGGTATTTGGGGCAGAATCAGTGATCCCTACAGAAATGGTGGTTCCAACTGCTAGAACAAGTATTCGTGATCCTGAAGAAAATGATGAGAACTTGGTTCAAGACCTGGATACTATAGAAGAAATCAGAGATTTGGCAAGTGTTGGTGCATATGTCTGTTGACTTCGTCTTACATCGAGTCTTAGATTCGTTGCGTTTCTAAACAAGAATGATGTCATCATCTTTGATGATGACATCATAAAGATGACATCATATCTTACATCATGAGATAAGATGCACATTAAATAGTCACATGAAACAGATTCTTATTACACTCGAGATAGGATTTTTATATTATTTTAATGTGAGTTTCGCTTGAATGTATATGATGTGAGTTCGCTTGAACTGTCACATGGCAGTTTCAAGCGAAACATAGTAGCCTATATATAGGTGTTAGTTGCTTCTCATTTGTAACATTCCCATCAGACGTGTACCGAACTGCTGCTAGTTTGTCAAGTCAATATATGAATGAGAAGTGTAGTTTAACGTGATATCTTCTATTTCTACTCATTTCTTTCTGATTCAAAACAGTTTGTTTGTTTCCGCCACTCAAACTGTCGTATATTAGCTCAGATTGACTCATTTGATCGTCAAAATCGATCCTACAGCAAGGATAAGGATGGCCAGTTATCAGCAGAGGATGGCTGGAGCCTACAACAAAAATGTCAGGATCAGGAAATTCCAAGTTGGTGATATGGTACTAAGGAAAGCATTTCAGAATACCACCAATCCTGCTGATGGAAAGTTGGCACCAAAATGGGAAGGACCTTACTTGATTGAAGCTGAGGCAGGAAAGGGGGCATATCGATTGCTAACAATGGAAGGTGATTTGCTACCTAGAGCCTGGAATGTTGTCCATTTGAAGAAATACTTCATGTGATAAGGATCCATGATCCTCACATGATAAGTATCCTTAAAGGATCCTTAGAGCATAGATGATCCTTATTTTGGTAACATTTTAATCTCAAACTATTTCGTTCTCTTATTTTCTCATATAAGGATAAGGATCCTGCATCCTTTATCCACCTTTCACGAGATTCTGAGTTTTGAAGGTTCAGGTATCCTTAGCAAAGGGTTGATTATCTACAGAAGCAACCAATTATATGGGCTTGACCTCAGTTATTTGGGCTTGACCCCAGTTTCGCCAGTAGCGCACGATGATCCTGGTATAGTTCATGGCAGTGGGACCAGTACTCGCTTTAGGGGCTGATAATTCCATTGTACTGGCTATACCTAGGATCCTACGTATAATGGTAGACGTACCATACATCCGTTCCTAAGGTTTCTAACGTCTTCACGTTAGCTAAGGTTTTGGCATTTTCATATCACTAAGTTTGGATAGTCGCCAGTAAGGGCCATACTCCAGTTTACACAAGTTATCCTTGGGCTTGTCCCCAGTTATCCTTGGGCTTGTCCCCAGTTACTAACTTATCTTTTATATTGGCTTAGTCCCAAGTTATGTTCTATTTCAGGTTTTTGAAGTTAGACAACTAAGGATCCTTGATCCTTACCTCTTACTAAGGTTTGTCTTATGGTTATCCTGGTTATAATATTAAGGGTTAGGATCCTAACTTGGATCCTCAGGTATGATCCTTGGCTATTTTGATTTTTATTCATTGTTTATTTGAATGTCCCTTATACTTTAACAACTAAACTTATGATTCTTAGACTATATCATTTTTCAGAACTTATCGGTTAAGGGGAGTGTGATCCTTGATCATATCCTAAACTTTTTGGATAATTTTTAATTTCTCAAGGCTTGATAAGTATAAACAAAACAAACTTTATAACAGTTGGAAAGTAAAATGTCAACAAGAATATCAACACAAAATAAGCCAAAAAGTTAAAGTTATTTTATTCACAAAAGTTTAAACCATTTAAGGTTGTCAAAATTGCCAACCCATGTTTCTACCAGCAAATCGTGGCCCGTCCACATGGGTTGGCAAAGGGTGTCCATTGTTTATGCGGTTATAGCTAGTGCAGGAAATTAAAGGCGGCAGGATCACAATGGCTTCATCCCCCAAACAGAGGATCCCTCCACCATTTGTAATCCTACCTATTGTTCAAAGGATCCTAGATCCTTAACCCTAGAAACTATTGTTCAAATACAGACCATCATTGTTTTAAAACAGCAAAACTACAAAAAAACTACTACCAAATTTAAAAAATTGGGCTCCGGCTATGTCTAGAAATGTCCATCATTGCCCAATCATGCAGCCTACACCTTCGCTGCATCTTCATCCCCTCCAGCTCCGGTATCCTTCACCTGATCCTTCCCACTGCCTCCAGCCTCGATCGCCAAAACCTCCTCAGCCTCTTCATCATCTTTCAGATCAGCTAGCCTCGCCTTCCAGCCCTCAACATCCCAGCTGCTTCTGTCGAAGTCAGGATCTTGAGCTTCCTGGGCCATCTTCAGTTTTGTCTTGTACATTGTGATGGCAGCGGAGACCTTTGCACCTTCCACGAGATCATGCTTCTCGTAGTCAATGTCGATCAAGATTTTAGCTGTCTGAGTCTTGGCGTCTTGAAGGGCTTTTTCGAGATCAGCAATCTTAAGATCCTTGAGCACTGCAACTTGTTGGAGGTCAGCAATCTTCTTATCCAGCTCCTCAACGCTCCCCACGTAGTCTTCAATTTCAGCAAATTTCTGCAAAAAAGATAAAGCAGTTCAAGATCAGGTGATCCTCAAATAAGTAGGATACCTAGGCAGAATCGGTGATCCTCACGTCATTGAAGTATTCAAGGAACTGGTGGCGGATCAGTGGCAGGCCTTGTAGATCCTCAATCTCAGAGTTTTTCCTCTTCTTGCCACCCCTTCCTTTAGTGGGTGCCTTGGGGATCGAGACACTAGGGATGGCAGTGGCCTTCTTCTTGCTGGATCGTACAGTGTCAAGGTCGGCAATGCTGAACTTGGAGGCAGGCTTGGAAGATTTTCCGGCACCTACACATTCAAAATAGATAAGTATCCTTATCCTATTTCTATTTAACTATTTATTTAAGTCTTTAACTATACAAAAAACAGGATACTTACTTGACATGGTGATAGAACCTGAGGATACTTCTTGTGAATCCTGGGTGTCTGTCTTGAATGATCTTGTTGCAGGTTCAAGCCTTCTAAAAGCAGCAAGCCTTTCCTTGGTGGTAGGTGATGGTATGAGGTGCGAAACAGAGACAGCTGTGTAACATAAAACAAAAGGGTGTTAGTGATCCTTATACAAAAACAAGACTATCTGGTGATCCTTCTCAGGATCCTCTATCCTACCATGGGTGGACCACTTCCTTGGTAGATCCTTTCCGTTTGGAATAGAATCCCTTCTGACAAAGAAAAAACGTCGTTTCCAGTTTGTATCGTTCTTGGTGGCTTTAAAAATGGGGTGTTCTTCACCGGGTTTTCGCTTAAACAGATATCGGTGGGATCCAAATGTCGTGAGATCATACATCTCTGCCAGTTCCGACATTCCTAAATTAATCCCTTCCTGCTCAATGATCTTTTCAAGGGTATATAAGACCCTCCAAATCATTGGCATAGCTTGAATGTAGGAGATGCCGGTGAGGGAGAAGAAAGACCCGGTGAATTGAGGGAAAGGATACGAAAATCCTATCATGAAAGGAGTGACCGGGAAAGCTACCCATGTCTCAGAAATATAGTCGCTCAGAACAGTGGGATCGAAGGGTTTGAAAAAGGTGTTCGCCGGAAAGCAGTGCCGGATCCTATCTACTTGTGGATCAGTAAAGCAACACCTCTCATTCGCTGAATCTTTGATGATCCCTTGACTCTTCAAGGGGCTGTTCTTCTGGTGATCCTTGGCGGGAGAGGATCGGAGCATCATTCTTGACGTGATGTTGGTAAAGAAAGAAAAACAGAGTAAGAGAAGGAAAAAGAGGAAAAGAGATACCTGATTGATCTTCGGATGAGAATTTAAAGGGAGTTTCTCTTGGATTTAAATGCAAATTGATCCTATCTCTAACTCCTATTTATAATGATGATTTGCAGGATAGTCACTTCAGTAACGTCAGGTTTGCAACGGCTAGTCCGTCTTCAACGGCTAGTTATCCGTTAGTTTGTTGCGGATAAGATCAACAAAATACAACTCGTTTATTTACATAATTACTCATTATATTTTGGGGGCAATTGTTAGGGGAGGATTTCTTAATGACCCGTGATCCTCAATTATTATCCTGTTTGGTGATCCTTACTTCTGTGTCAGTTAGTGATCCTCAGAAGTGCTTCAGGATCATGGATCATCCTAAGGATCCTTATACTAATGATTGTCTGCTTTGAATTCGGTATTATTTTGCAGGAGTACCAGCTTGGGCTTAGTCTTGGTAACGTTCCTGGAGAATATTCCACGTTTATTCCGCACGTGCTTGACCATGGTGAACGTTATGGAGATCGTGGGGAGAAGGCATGAATTGCGGATAGTTAGTTATTTAGATATTTTATTAAATTTAAAAGGGGTAGCGAGCTAATTAGACAACACTTGGCTATTTTTTGGCTACACACACTCGTACAACTGCTCTCACCAGCTCTCGGCAAAACACTTAGCAATTTCACACATTATTTACACAATACACTATAGTGATCCTTGTACTTAGCTCGCTATCATCCGAAGTTGTAATACGATTATTGTTTAATTTGAGTTGGTGATCGGTAGTTTCCATCACCCGAGGTTTTTTATGCCGGAGATCATTCATTGATCAAGGGCTTTTTCCTCGTATAAATCTTTGTGTCACTCGTGCAATTCATTTCTGAGTGATCCTCATTGTTGTTTATCAATTCAAGCATCATACCTCACAACAGAAAGTTTGGTTACATTGTCTTAGCTTGATTTTTGACCAAAACAAGTGAGATGACCGAAATGTTCATCATAGGCACACCATTTGGATTTGTCTTTTGTGGCAGCTGGCTTATCACTCTTTCTGGGCCATCTAGCTTTTTCACCTAGATTCTGCATTGCAAGGATCAATTCATTATTATTATCAACAGCAAAGCAATATTCAGAAATGGGTGGATAATCTTCATCATCCTCTCCTTGCTCCACCGCGTGCACGTTTTGATTATCAGACTTATTGTATGATTTAGATTTGTTGTTCCTGAAATAGGATCCTTGCTTTTCCTGCTTTGAGGATCCTGACAGTCTTTCTTGGATCCTTTTATCATCCTCTAAGCAGATGAATCTAAGGGCCCTGTTTCTTACTTCATCAAGATTCCTGCAAGGGGTCATGACAAGATCATCATAGAATTGTGAATCCTTAAGTAAACCCATTTTGAAAGCTTCTACAACCGTAGCAATATCCAAATTAGGAATTTCTAAAGATTCTCTACTGAATTTAGTGATATAATCTCTAAGTGATTCATTTTGACCTTGTGTTACCCTATATAGATCACTAGTTAATATTTCAAATCTCCTACTGCATGAGAATTGGCTATTAAACAAATTAACTAAGTTAGCAAATGAAGTAATAGAGTAAGGGGGAAGACTTAGCAGCCATTTAAGAGCTGATCCTGTAAGTGTGGATCTGAAACCCTTGCATAGACATGCTTTTTTCAACCTTTCAGGAATGGGATTGATTTCCATTCTTTCCCTGTATTGAGCTACATGCTCTTCTGGATCAGTTGAGCCATCATACAGCTTCATGTTTGGTGTTTGAAACCTCTTTGGTATTTCTGCATCACAAATAAGTGGTGCAAAACGAGATATCCTGTGACTTCCATCTGGAATTTCAGGAATGGGCTTAACCACTCCTGGAACACTGGATATCATATCCTTGAGCTTTTGTAATTCCCTAGCCATAGCTTGGTTGATTCCTGTATCCTGCACAAAGCCATGGTTAGCATTATGGGAAGTATTTAAAGTGTTAACTCCTGATGGATTCAAGGGTGGAATTCCTGATGTGAATCCATATTGATGTGATTCTGGAATGATTGAGGGACCAGGTGAAGCAATTGTTTGCATAGGTATGAAGTATCCCAAGTGAATCTCTGAACTTCCGGGTTGTACACTCCTTAAGGATCCTTGATCTTGAAAGATGTTGGATCCTTGATACACCGAAGCTGGGGGTCTTGGAGGATAATCCATGGATCCGTGAGCCTGAGATGAGGATCCTTGAACCTGAGGCGAGGATCCTTGACACTGAGATGAGGATCCTGGATACTGAGAGTAGGATCCCTGGACTGTCTGCATGCCTATGTATCCTCCTGAACTAGAGAAGGATCCTTGATGCTGGAAGGAGGATCCTTGAGGCTGAAGAGAGGATCCTGAAGGCTGGAAGTACGTTCCTTGAGCCTGAGTCATCGCCGATGATCCATAGCGTATACTCGATGATCCACCCTGGTATTAAATGCCTGACGTTGTGGAGTGCTGGGTGGTTGTGACCGGAGTGTCAAAATTCAGTGATCTAGGCATCAATGGAGAGTGATCCTCCGCTGATCTCTTCAATTTCTTGATCTCATCAATCTCACGAAGGATCCTGTCATTAGTTTTATCTTGCTGCTGCATGTAATCCTTCATCTGCAAAATCAAAGAATAAAGATCATTGTTAGCAGGAACAGAAGAAGCAGCAGTATTTGGTTTTGAGAAAACGGGGGTGCAGCATTCTCAACATTCTTCTGGGATCCAGAAGGTGCAAGAGGCAAAGGTGGAATGCCCTGTGAAGAGGTGATCACCGGCATGGAACTTGAAGTGTTCTTCATGTGAGAAGCCATGTAGTTGAAGGTCATGAAGAGAAATGAATGAAATGAACAAAATTTCTCAGAATTGAAGCACCAATGGCCCCACGGTGGGCGCCAAACTGGTTGGGTCAAAAATCACACAAGGATAATGTAACCAAATCTGATTTTTGTGAGGTTAGATGCTTGGTTAAATGAATAAATGTATGAACTATGAATGAATGTAATGAGTGATGGACACAAGGATTTATACGAGGAAAAAGCCCTTGATCAATGTATGATCTCCGGCATAAAAAACCTCAGATAGTGAAAACTATCACTATCAAGTATATTGAATAAACAAGTTTACAACTTTGGAAGTATTGAGCTTGATACAATGATTTCTAGTATGTGTGTGTGTTCGCGAGAGAGAGTAGCAGAAGTGTTGTACGGTTACAAGTGTGCAAAAGTGTTACTAAAAATAAGCTCAATACTCCTTTAATCTTAGCTAAAAATATCCTAACTAACTATCCGAAAAATCAGCCCATCACCCACGATCACCACTAACGGTCATTAGCTCGTGCACATGTTGAAAATATAGAGCATATTCCCCTGGAATCTCGGATGGAATACGTCTTCTTCGAAACATACCAGCAAAACAAGCCAAAAGGTGATGGAAACAATTGTTAGTTTAGAATAACAATGAGGATCCTGGATCCTTATCCTGGCAGCGTCTCCTGAGGATCCATAATTTAAACTGAACTGAGGATCCATGATCCATGCTATACTTGAGGATCTGTGATCCATAGGCTATAAAATTCTATCCCTAACAAGGATGACTGGGGATTTTCCTCGGGTACCACATCATCCCCAACTTGAAACTGAATTTCGTCCTGAAATTCACCAGTTGCGCTAGGATTCAATTCAACAATCTCAAACAGGTTGGGGTACTTGAGCTTCATCTGGTCCTCGTGTTCCCACGTGAACTCTGGTCCACATCTCGAGTTCCAATGAACCCTCTTAATTGGAATTCGACTGTGCTTAGGTTCGTCAACAAGCTGCAACTTATCACCGATCTATGGTTCTTGCAAAGAAACCGTAAGTGTTTCCTCAGACAAACACTTCTTCGGATTTGAGACGTGAACAACAACTTGGACATTGCCCAGTTTGTCAGATAACTCGGGTTCGTAGGCCACTTTGCCGATTCTTTCTAGAATCCTGAATGGCCCAATGTATCATGGGTTAAGTTTTCCGCGCATCCCAAAGCGCACCACACCCATCTGGGGTGAAACTTTCAACATAAAATGATTGCCTTCTGCGAAATCTAAGGGTTTCCTGTGCTTATCAGCTTTTCTGGCGGTCACGCGCTGCCGCCACACGATTTCATATCTACATAGTCTTCTCAGGAGGTTCGAGTACAAGTTCTGGACCTGTGATTAGGCTGTCACCCACCTCAGCCCAACAAAGAGGAGATCGACATTGCCTCAAACAAAGCTGTTAGAATATTGGAATGATAACTGTCGTTGGTGGGAAGCTCTGCCAAGGGTAAGTGTCTTTTCTAATCTATACCAAAATCGATCACACATGCTTGCTGCATGTCTGCAAGTGTTTGGTCGGTTTGCTCACTTGGCCATTCCATTCGAAGATGATAAGCAGTGCTCATGTCTAGACGCGAGCCAAGAGATTTGTGCATTGCCTACCACAAATCGGGTATAAACGCGGATCACAATCAAAGGTAATAGGAGTTGGCACACTGTGCCTAGAAAACTGCCTCTCTCATGTAAATATTCGCAAGCTGCGAAGTGTTGTCAGTTCCGTTGATCGCAAGAAAGTGTGCTGATTTCGTGAGACGGTCAACGATCACCCAAATGGTATCGTTCCCGTTCTGAATTCTAGGTAGAGCAATGACGAAAACCGTGGAAATCCGTTCCCGTTTCCACATGGTTAATTTTGGTTGCTGAAGCAAACCAGACGGTTTTGGTATTCCACCTTGGCCTTCGCACAATTCAGGCATTTGCTCATGTACGTCGCTATGTGGGCCTTCATGCCCGGCCTCCAGTACAAGATCTTTAGATTCTGATATGTCTTATTAGATTCCAGATGACTGGGGTATCGAAACTCGTGTGCTTCTTCCATTACAAGCTCTCCGAGGTTATCGTCAGGTTTCGTTACGTGTTGCTTTTCCATGCCCGACATGGCTCCAGCTGGGATATTCTCTCCCTTCAACGCTTTAGTTTGGGTAGAATGAATCTGGTCAGGAGGATTGGCGTGAATGGTGAGCTGCAAGGCTCATACACGTTTAGGTTTCACAGTCGTAATCGTTCAAGAGTTCCATCCAGCGACGCTGTCGTAGGTTTAGCTCCTTCGGATCAAAGATATGTTGGAGGCCCTTTTGATCGGTCTAAATAATGCATTTGGTACCGTCCAAGTAACGCCTCCAGATATTAAATCCAAGGACCATGGCTTCCACCCCAGGTTTTGAGTCGTGCAATTCTCCTTGTAAATCTACAACTACTGTGAAACGTAAGCTATCACTTTCTCACGCTGCATCCGCACGCAACCGAGACTCTAAATCGAAACAACATGGTACGTTACCAGATCACCTGCACCATCGGGTAAGGACAATATTCAGTGCATTGCAAAGTTTGGTTCCCAAGCTGAAAAGACGTTCTCCGGTTTTGCCCTCCACGAATAAACAACACCCTGCTGTGTTAAAGCGATAAAAGTTGTGCAATCTTCGATAATCCCTTAATGATTCTACGACGATACTTAACGAGACCAAGAAATTGCCGCACCTTCGATGGACTCTTTGGTGCCGATCATTTCTAATAGAATGGATCTTAGCGGCATCCACGTTTATTCCCAATTCTTTGACTATATAACCAAGAAAGTGTACTTCTCGAATCCAGAAGTCACACTTAGAAGGACTTCGCGTGAAGTTGCTCCTCCCTCAGATACAAGAGCCGATCATGGTGTTCGTTCCTCCTGGAAATGATTCAAAATGTCATCAATAAACACGGTTGATGAATTCAGCGAGATGAGGTTTACACATACGATTCATATGATCTATAAGGCTGCTGGTGTGTTGGGTATCTCGAATGACATGACTAGAAAATCGAGATGGCCGTACTGCGTTCGAAATGCCGTTTTAGGAACATCCTCCTCTTGGACTTCCATCTGATGATAACCCGTTCGTTAGTCAACCCTCGAATAGGAGCTTGACCCTCACAACTGGTCAACAGATTGTCAATACATGGTCGAGGCTAACGGTTCTTGACAGTCACCTTGTTGAGTTCTCGATAATCAATACGTATACGGAAAGGTGTTGGATCGTTGTGTAACCCTAACGAGTCAATCAGAAGAGTTTATGATCTATTTCAAAGGTGGAATCAGAGAAATAGACTTGAAACAACTTGATTCTCCTTAATTATCCTTATATTAATGATTTCAAAGCAATTCTGATCGTTTGACAAACTGGCAGCACCTCGGCTCTGAAATCTCGAACATTATAAATGACTTGGCACACTTAGTATTTATAGGCTGAGTAATTTCGCACGGAATACCTCAAGCGAAATTACATTCAAGCGAAATTACTAATTCCATGCGAAATTACCATGTAATTTCGTGTGGAATTACTAATTGTAATTTCGTGCGAAATTAACTCCCAACCTATTTTTAACATATTTCTCGTACTACGTGCCCTGATCTGATCATTCTAATACAAGACTCTATAAAGAAGAAGTTAACAGACATTTATGCACCAACAGACTCCCCCTTGGATGTTGACGAAGTCTTTAGCATCAAATCTTCAGTCTTTTGTCTTGATCCATCTTCTTCTCTTTTCCAATTTGTCTGACACTGTAAGCATCCTTCAGTCTCTATCTTCAAAACTCCCCTTTGAATGTTGATCCAGAATGTAGACTCCCCCTTTCAATATGCTGGAGCTTGAATTCTGGTTCAATCTTTACACAAACTTTGCCATGGGGATCTTGTTACCTGCTTCTCAAGAATTTGATATTACAATCTATTCACTTTTAACATCTTTTCTTGTTTTTGTCAGTTTTAATAATCCACTTAAGTATTCAGGTCTAAGTTAATGACCCTGAGTACTCAATTTATCTACCAAGTCCAACTTAATGACCTTGGTTGATCCAAGACGAAACAAAACTGACTTTTGTTCAACAATTTCAAAACATTATCTTGAAAATTACAAGTTTCAACTTAATGAACTTATTTTGACTTTTCATTTTCACAAGTTTAACATGATAAACTCACAACCCATCTTCCAGCTCAGAAACTTCCTGCATCTGCTTCAAACTGCGAATCTGAAGATCAGCTTTCCACTTTGGTTTGTCGGAAAATAAAGCAGAAATGTAAAATCTTTTTTTGGATTTTGAATAAAGTTTCTAAACTAGAAAGCTAAACAAAAATGAAATGCAGTAAATGTAAACTATTTACAAACATATTTTTGGTGAGCGTGTTAGGGAATCATATCAGCTGTCGACGAGTCACAAGTACCGTTAACCTTAGATTTCATACGCAGAATTAAACAATTCGCTTAGATTGTCGATATACTGATCCACTTAAATTCTCACCCAAATTTCAATATGTCCAGGATACGAGTTAGATGTTTTATGAACTTAAACTCATTCATGTGTCCCACCTCTTGAATATACTCCCGTATCCAGATCCCAATATTCAGTCTTACATGTGAGTATACCACAGATGATATATGTAAGGGGTTAAATGCGAGGTCCGTGAGAGCTCAGGCTATTGCTTCTGCAAAATCAGAGAGATGACGGCTTCGACTTTAAGTGGGTCCCCTTTAGAGGATCTTTTTTACAACAGCACATGATTAGCATTTTTCAATGTTTCATCATTTTTTATGCTGAGGGCGGTACTATATTTCAAGCAAGCGAAAAGTATTATACGGGGACTAAGCCATTGCTTCCACAAAATCAGAAGTCCCGGGATAATACCCCAGATATCACTGAGTATAAAGACCTAGTATCTCAGAAAGAGGGATCTTTCAAACGAAATTTCAGGGGTTACCTATATATCCAAGTAGTGTTCCCCACGAAATAAGCAAGTTTGAATTTAAGTTTATATCCTGAACAAACCTACTAAATGTGTAAAAACCTATCGGCACATCATCAGCGAGACTGTTTAAGACTTTTAAACTTTACATATCTTTAGCATACTGTAACTGTCAAGCCAATGTACTATCATTTTCCCATTTTACACAAGCTCTTTTCCAGTTTTCTATTGTTTTGTATTTTGAAAATATCTCATCTTTTTGGATTTTTGAAATTTTTTACTGTTTTTGTATTTTCTGAAAATATTACCCTATACTCCCCCTAAATACCAAAACAAGTAAAAAATCGACAAACCATTGCAGATTGCTTCTCAACATCATCTACAGTGGTACCTTCATCTACGCCAAGAATCTCCTCCGACACCGATAAAAGCTTCATACCGTTCAATTTTAAAAGATATTGAAAACGAGTTTTATCAAACGCTTTGGTATGTAAATCAGCTTTTTGTTCGTCAGTGTGGATTTTCTCAATTCGTATCAACTTCTTTTCAAAACAGTCTCGGATGAAGTGATGACGAATTTCAATGTGTTTCGTTTTAGCGTGATGAACAGGATTTTTTGTAATGTTTATCGCTGCCTCATTATCAACAAAGATAGGGGTGTTAAGAAATTGCAAACCGTAGTCTCGCATCTGTTGCTGGATCCACAAAATCTGAGAGCAGCAGCTGCTAGCAGATACATACTCAGCTTCACATGTGGATAAAGCGACAGAGGTCTGCTTCTTACATTGCCAGGTAACCAATCGTGGTCCGAAAAACTGGCACCCCGCTGTTGTTGACTTAGCGTTAACTTTACAGCATCCAAAATCGGAATCAGAATACCCTTCGAGCGTGAAATCGCCTTCTCTTGGATACCACAACCCCAGTGATGGAGTTCCTTTCAGGTAGCGTAATATCCGTTTCACAATCACCATATGCGAAGCTCTCGGGTTAGACTAAAATCTTGCTGCAAGGCAGGTTGGATACATGATATCGGGTCTTGAAGCTGTCAAGTACATCAGCGATCTGATCATGGAACGATACAACGTTTCATCAACCTTCTCTCCGGTGAGATCAGGGTTTATCCCATGGTTTGTCGCTAACGGGGTGGAAGCTGGAGTAGAACCTGACATCCCAAATTTCTCTAAGATGTCATGAACATACTTCGTTTGATGTATGAAAATTCCCTTAGGCAGTTGATCAACTTGAAGTCCCAAGAAGAATTTCATCTCACCCATCGATGACATTTCAAATTTTTGCTTCATAACTCTTTCGAAATCTTTGCACAGACTTTCATTTGTTGACCCAAATATGATGTCGTCCACGTATATTTGAACTATCAAAAGATGTCCTTCGACTTCTTTAGTGAAGTGAGTGGCATCCACTTTTCCACGGATGAAGCTGTTGGCAAGAAAATGTTGAGACAATGTCTCATACCAAGCTCTCAAGGCCTGGTGTAAACCATACAGCGCTTTATCCAGTAAATAGACCTTGTCTTTGTGGATTGGATCGGTGAAGCCTGGTGGCTGTCCGACATATACCTCCTCTTTTACCTTCCCATAGAGAAACGCCGATTTAACATCTAATTGATAAACTTTAAAAGTTTTCCAAGATGCAAATGCTAGGAAGATTCTGATCGCCTCAAGTCTAGCAACCGGAGCATATACTTCAGTGAAATCTATACCCTCCTGCTGACTAAAGCCCTGGACTACGAGTCGAGCTTTGTTACGAATAATAACCCCTCGATCGTCTCTCTTACACTTGAACACCCACTTGGTGTTTATCTTCCTGTGACCATCAGGCAAGTCTACTAATTTCCACACTCCTAACTTCTCAAATTGACTCAGCTCCTCTTGCATCGCATTGACCCAATAATCTTCAGTTAGTGCTTCCTTGTATGTTCGCGGCTCAATCTGCGAAATAAAACAACTAAGTGAAAACTCAGTTTGTAACGGAGCAACTGTAGAATAAAAACAAGTAAGGCCTTGGTCAATTTGTCGCCTAGTGTGAACGCCCGATTGTAATTCTCCAATAATCAGCTCTTCTGGATGGTACGAAAGAGTTCTCGGCATCACCTCGCATGGAACATCTACCTCGCCTTCCAAATTTGTGACATTCTGATTTGCACCTTGTTCACTGACTGGAATTGTTTGACTTGAAATCTGGATCTGCTCCCCCTCAGAATCTGAATCACCATGATCAAATACAAGCCTATCATCAGATTCTAGATTATCGTTGACTGCCGTCTGATTATCAGGAGCATGTTCTGAGGATTGTTGAATATCATCATGTTCTCCAGCATTACTTGGACCGGCTTCATCGTTATTTGAAGTTTGCCGTTGACGTCTAGAATACTCAGCTGGAAATCTTTCTTGTGATTCTTCATATTCTCTCAGAATATCCAACTCATCAAAGAAATCTGGTTCTTCTTCTATGTCAAACGAATCCCACAGAGTATCGTAATTAAAACGCCATGAGTCGCCTGGATTCTGAGGTGGCATGGTATAACTTTGACACTCAACATTGTGTGCTTCCATGATCCGCTTCAAGCTTGGAACAAAGGCTCGCTTTAATGGACTTGAGTAACCCACAAATATTCCTTCAATGCTCTTTGCACCAAACTTTCCTAAAGGCTCTAGAACTGTGCAGGGAGACCCAAACGGTTCTAAATACTTCAGGTTTGGTTTGCGGTTGTTGATCAACTCAAAACACGTCTTGTTGAATTTCTTCACTGTGAGAACCCGGTTGAGTGTATAGCAAGCGGCTGATACTGCTTCTGCCCAAAAGTTGATTGGTAAGGAGTTTAAGGAGCACTAAATTCTTGCAATATACCTCTCTCATCACAATACTCTTCCATCTTGTTGTTCTTAAACTCTGTACCGTTGTCACTCCTGATTCTTCTAATTCGAGTTTGGTACAAGTTTTCAATTTTTCTATACAACGTCATCAAACTTTCAAACGTCTCATCTTTTGTCTTCAGAAATGATACCCATGAAAATCTTGAGTAATCATCTGTTACTACTAGACAGTAGAAATCTCCAGTTATGCTTTTGACGTTCACAGGACCAAAAAGATCCATATGAAGTCTCTCTAATGGTCTTGAGACTGAATTAACCTTCTTTCCAGGGTGAGATTTCTTCTTTTGCTTGCCTTTGACACAACTAATGCACTCCCCTTCAAGATGGAAACCTTTCACATGAACACCAGTTACTAAGTCGTTATGCACCAGGTGATTCATTTTTCGCAGATGAATGTGGCCCATCTTACGATGCCACAATTGTGATTCTTTTTCCGTTGCTCTTGACATAAAACAGTGAGTCTGGCCCGTGGTAGTAGTTGCTACACTCATGTCCAACACGTACAGATCATTGACTCTAGGTGCTCTCATGATAACCCACTCTTCAGGAACAACAAATCCTGGTTTCAAAATCAAACATTGCTTATCTGTAAAGTGCGTTGTATACATACGATCACAAATCTGAGAGATGCTTAGAAGATTGTTTTCAAGCTCGGCGATGTAGTTTACTCTTTCAAACATGACGATACCATTCGATAAAGTTCCTTCACCAACTATTCGACCACCCTGATTGCCTGCAAATCCCACATATCTTCCATTAAAACCTCGAACATCGTACAGTAGGGTTTTCTTCCCCCGTCATGTGCCGAGAAGCTCCACTATCCATAATCCAACGTGAAAAGGATCTTAGAAGCTCCTGCACATATCACAAACACTTAGTTAGATTTTGATGCCACCCAAGCCTCTTTTGACTCAGGTAACTTGACATTTAGGTGAGTTTTTGCAATGTAAAGTGGCGGAAAATTTTTATCATTCATCTTTAACCTTTCCTCAGACCCAATCTCAACCTCTTTGTATAAAAAGAAATCATTTTTAGGAGGTTGACCAGATAATTGGTCTTTCTTTTGTACATCCTTCTTTTCAGAAGTAGTAGCTTCTTGTGATTCTAGTTTCTCATAGTAATCCAAAGGTATATACATCTTCTTAGTTGAAGATGATGATTTTGCAGTCTCAGACACCTTTGGTTTTGAAGAACTTACTTCCTTTACCACTGATTTTGGCTTCCATGCTTGTTGAGGCGAAGCAACCCGTTTGTAAAATTTGTCAGTTTTAGTTACCACATTCTTTACAGGTTCAGTTTTGATCTTGGTGTTTTCATTTTTCAAAACTTTCTTCTCAACAACCATTTTAGCTTTGCCTTTTGCATCAGCTTTCCTTTTCTGAC
>JARYGA010021384.1:0-58780 GCA_030545235.1 Helianthus tuberosus
GCTCCTACACAAATTTTATTAGAAGTGAAAAAATTATTTAAAAATTTTGTGTCCTATACATGTTTTATTATGAGTCGCAAAATTATTTAAAAGTGTTTGAGTCCTACACATTTTGTATCCTACACCAAAATATTGTTTTAATGTTGTAGAAAACATTGAAAATGTAAGATCATGTGCAGGATTGTTTTTATTGTGTAAGGTGCACAACTATTTTATAAGATAGGCTCATTAAATGATTATAGTTCATTAATTTGAATAACAAAAATATATAATAGACTCATTAAATGATTTGTTTATATTACCTTTGTATCCTTTATTCTTAATTTTTAAATCTTCTCATTTGAACTCTCCACTATATATATATATGTATGTATAGGTGTGTGTGTGGGAGTGAGGGGCGTCGAAACCGGCTGCTGGAGGACGGAGAAGCCGGGCCTGGCTCGGCATCGGAGCAGGGGGTGGGGGTGACGGGGTGGCGAGCACAAGACGGGCATGGGGACGACCCCCATACCCACTAGTCTTATGAGGCTTGGAGTTAAAATGAGTGTAATGATATAATGCCCTATAATGACTATTTCGTGATTAACCAATTATTAATTTTTTTTTATTTTTTAGAATTAAAAGAAATAACATTTCATTATACAGAAATAAAAACTTACATTACCACTAACTAAAATACTTAAAATAAAAGACGAAACAAGAAAAATACTAAAAATAAAAAACCGCCAAATGTTTAAAAAATAAAGCTCTAAAGTCCGTATACGAATTTGAGCTAGGGCCAACGCTTCTCCTTGTAGGTGATTGATCGGTTTAGAATAAACTCGATGTCTTTCTCCATTTGCCTCGCTTGTTGGACCGCAACGAACCTTTTGTTTTCGGCGTTTCTTTCTTGCATCGTATTTCGGGTCAATATCTTGATAACTGAAGGTTGGTAGCGGTTGAGTGGTGTTCGGACGATAAGAATTTGGGTTCATAGGCCGAGACGGAACAACGGGGGGGGGGGGGGGGAATGGATGCATCTTTTTTATAAAAAAAATGAGTAGGAAATTTATAAAGAATGAGAGGAAGGTGTATAAAAATGGGGTTGAGGTGGGGTTTATATAGGTAAAAAATAGGATTTTTAAAATTTAAAAAATATTTTTTTTACCGTTGCTCAACGGTCGATTTCCTCAAACTACTCAAAATCCACGGCGTTTTTAAAACACGCCCAACCGGAAAAAAGTGAAAACCACGCCCTGCCGTAGTGGCCGTCGGCGTGGATTGGGCGTTTTTGAGGCAAAACACACCTAAACCACCCGCACTACGGGTGGTCTAAACGAAGATACACAAACTTGAATCTTGTACACCATTTTAAAGTCTTAAAAACATTCATGCGCATTGTAGAATAGAACCTTAACAACTTAAGAGCTAGTAATTCTACACAACTATTTCATACCATTTATTTAGATAAATGACGACTATCTAGTTAAAGAAATAATGAACATACTAGGATGTGGTATTAATATGACATAATAAAACCTTCTATAACCCTCGATGAAGTGTTCATATTACCCTAATCATCTTTTTATGCAAGTTTTCTTGTTATCTTTATAATAGGGAATCAAAATAGGTTGGTGTAGTACGAGTACTATGTATGGCATACTAAACTTTAAGTTGAACTTACAATAATAGATCAAATATTTATCAATTTTATCATTACTATAAATCTAGGCGTTCTTTACTTGCATTCTATATAACTATTTTGACCATTGATCTAAACACTAATCTGAATTGGATGTAAGACTAAATACATTATTGTGATATTTAATTTTGTAGCCATTGTCGCAACCTCCGACCCCATCCTGGGAGCGGGAGCCGCGGACCTGACTAGTGGTATCGGTGTTTATTAAATTTGTAGCGGAAATAAAACATCAGGATCATAGTTAGGAAATAAATTCAGAGTATGTAAAACACCAAACTTTTATATTAAACAAATGAGCTAAAACCCATATTCCATTTATAATGTATTTATAAGGATAAACCCTAGTTGCTGAAAACATAAGTTCTTTTATTCAGATAACTTATAGCCACTTTATTTAAGCTTTCAGTACCCCATAGCTGACTTCTAATAGTTTCACATCAAGTTACCTGAAACGCGTTTTAAAAATATTTATCAGCAAGAAATACTGGCAAGTTCATTCCATTTTATAAAAATAAATTGTTATAACTTTACAGTATTAAGAGCGATTACAATGTTTATATCTACCCAAAAACTCATTCAGTATTTGTCATGTTGGCAGTGAATTTACACACGAACTTTGTTTTAATATTTATAAAAATGGTTTATACCTTAACATTAAAACACAACAAAAGGACAAATGTATTCCGTCATATATGTAGCAAAGTATTGGTAAGAGCCAGATACTGATCCATGGAACACGGGCATTATTAAGTACTAAATCTTTGTCATTAATTTACCATATAAAAGGATAAGTGAATAGGTATTTAGCTAAAATTATCTAGAATTATATCTAAAACATAATACACTCCAAATATGAAAAATAAATATTATCTTGTTTCAAAAAACAACCTAAACATGTTATCTAGATATGTCACAACAACACTTGATCAATTTTCCAATTTCAAGACAGCTAGTTACCGGGTCTGGATTTCTAGCATTATGATTTTGCGGAAAGTTAACGCTATGGTCACACGTTAACCACCTAAAATCATTAATTAGCGAGCCATTGATATTTATTCATGCGAATCTTTAAAGATTGGTTATTTACGGGTTCGGATTCCAAACCTCACTTATCAAAGAAAGCAATACCGATGGTCACAATACAGCCACGAGGATAAGCAATTAAGTAGATCATATAAAAAAATATTTCACCTTACAAATCTACCAAGATAGCAATTTTAGACCAAAATTACTAAACAAAGATCATTAACCGCGTCAAGAACATGTAATCAACACCATATAATTCGTTAGAACCCTTACGTGCAAGAAAACATTCTCAATCAAAATAAGATATATCTTGTATAAAGCCAATACCATGGTCCGGATTCATGGTGTAAACAAAGTCGACAAACAAGTGATTAATCAAGAAATAGTTATGATCCCACTAACCACAGATTCATTATCCAAGACAATCAAACATAATCAAGAACTCAACATCAATGAAACATTCATCATATAATCATGAAGATTCAAACATGAAAAGGTACTAAAGATTCATACAAACAAGATTACAACATAAAGATTATTTAAGAAACAAGTTCATAACTACTATTACCCAATACTACATAAAACATAAACTAACATCAGCTCAATACTTGAATAATGATCAGAATACATGTATAAGAACAAGGAATCAAACCATAAACAAGCAAGGAATTGATGGGTTGGATCGGTTATGCTTCCATTCGGTCTTGAAGCTTCAAAGTGGTCTGATCATGACTACTTAGGAACCCAGAAAACGCCCAGAAACATGGAGAAAAACCTAACATTGTAACCAGTAGCGAATGGTTCTATTTATAGGCAAAATTTAGTTTGGCACGGCCGTGCAGTTGGATCACACAGTCGTGCACTGGCACTTGCCGGGTGATGTCATTTCTCTAATTCGGGTTCAGACAAGTGGACTAGTGGACAAGTTGTCTGTGACAACTGTCAATTTTCCATGTAATTCCGTACATGTCAAACAATAATTAGTGCCTTAATGACTGTGCTTGATCTGAATTAATGACATGAATGATTTCTGATTATTATCATATACATACAAGTGCATCACATATTGCATGCAACACATTATGATTCAAATGATGCACGAAACAAAGTTAGCACAGTTGTTTTGGTCAAAAATTACCAAAGCAATTTAGTGATCAAATTAGTGAAGTGAGGTAGTGTGCTAGAAATATGTGTTGAAAATATGTTGATTAGGTTGTTTGTAAAAACAGTTTTCAGGATACGACTCAGGATATAGAGCTGTATCAGTGATTAAACTATGAGCAAAAATGTAAAGGGGTGACACGAGATGTACGAGGAAAGCCCTTGATCAATCTAGATCGCCGGCATAAAACCTCGGGAGCTGACAATCGCAGCTGCCTTGTTCTTCTATTGCTTCAAATATCAGGATACAATGCAGGATATAATGCGGATCAACTAAGTGTTACAATATAATTTGAGTACAAGTGTTGGTGTGTAGTGATTGCTAGTAGCTAGAAAGTAAAGTGTGCGAATGAAGTGAGTGCCTTAACTTGATCCGATCATACTATTTATAGCTAACTGAAAACAACTAACTTTCCTAATAAACCGAGATGCCCCGAATATTCCCTAGTAGCCGTTGTAGTCCTGGTCTTTCGGGATCAACGTCTCTATCCCAAATGATTTGCCCGAGTCTTGGGGGAAGAAGTCTTCTTGAACGTTGGAGACTTGTAACTCTTAATCTGCACGTGATCAATTCAGTTAGTACCAGGATATCGAACCAGGATGTTACCAATATCCTGATCCGGTATCCTGATCACAAGTAAACAATCTAAAGCAGAATATTAGTCAGGATATATATGCTCAGAAAATGACCCATAACAATTGTCCCCAAAAATATACCTGTTGGAATTCTGAGTTCAAACAGATATATTTTTAAATTTTATCCCCTGGATTGAGGCAATTAATATGATGAGACCTTTGAAATGACAATGTGCAACTTCCAAGATGCTATTTACTCTTTACCCCCTTATTACTCAGCCTATATTTAGCCGAAATAGTTCTTATTATGATCACCACTCCTCAAGCGGATCTCAGGTATTTCTCTTATCTTCTCTATTTTTCCTTTCCTTTGGATTTCCTGTTTCTCTGCCGATACCCTTTATGACCATCTCGAACAAGATCCCGGTCGAACGAGCCAGTCGCAGACCTAACGAGTCAGAACCTCATATGAGAGCCTCAAAACGAAATCTGCTCCTTTAATAACGCTGACATCGCCGCCTTGAAGAATTCTGGTGCGTTCCCTGCCGGAGTAGTCATACGACCTTTTGATCGGGAAATCCGATCAGACGCATCATCAAACGAATGGGTCTGCTTCCTCGCCTATACCTTTTCCTTGGGACTCCGGTATCCATTTCTGCCCTTTGTCTCTTGTTTCTTTGAGCTTACCGGCCTTAGTTATGCCCAAACCATGCCGATGGTTTGGCGAGTTTTAATGGTGCTGAACCAGATTAAATCTCGTCACTGCCCTGACCTGTGCATCGAAGACCTCCCCATAGCATACCGGTTGAGGTCCCATGGTAATAGCCGTTTTCTTTTGTTCTCCACCTCCAAGAGCCCTTTAGTCCTTAAGGCCACCAAGAACGAAGACCAGTGGTGGCGAAAGTTCTTTTTCGTGAAAAGAGACTCTATTGACAAGGGTTTTGATCTGCCGGTTAGATGATTAACCAAGGGTAGGATCTAGGGTTTTAGGAATATCCCCAAGTGTATCCTTAAACTATATCCCAGGCTTATATCCTGATGTTTTTGTGCAGCGAATTTAAGAGATCTAGCACCCCCAAGTGCGGAATCAGAGTCCAGGATCAAAGAAATCTACCGACTTCCTGCTAGTGAAAGAACCTTCTCCCTGTCTCTTACAGATTCAAGCCAAAAATCAAGTTCAGAGATGTCTGGTAAGTACACAATTATAACGATTGTAAAATACAAGAGTTTGCAAATTGAATATTTCTTCCCTTCTTCAGTGCCAGTTATCAACCTTGAAGGCTTCCAACTTGACGAGTTGGACAGTTATTCCAGTCTCGCACCTGTCAAGCAAGAATCCAACCCGAAGCCATCCGTCACACCGAAGCCTACCAGTTCGAAAGTGACTTCCGCTCCTAAAGCTCCTCCGGCATCTCGGACCTGGGCCTCCAACTCCCGGAAGAGAAAGGAAACAGAGCCTCCTGCTATTCCCAATGTATTCCCATTTGAAAATCATGGGTTTGGAGAGTCCATCAAATTCATGACCAGCTTCCTCAACCAGGTAAATATCCTGATCCATATCCTACACCATATACTAATTACTGAACTCAATTAAAGTTAATACCTATTTCTTTATTTTGCAGGGTCTTGAACGTCTGATTTTCCTTTACGAGGATGCATGTGGTTCGAACGTCATGTTGGAAAGTCAGCTAAAAAAGGCCGAAGCCACTATCGCAGACCAAGCAGCGATCGCCACCGCTAAATCAAAGCATTACGAGGCCAAATACAAGGCAATGGCCCAAGAGCAGCAGTCCACCATCCAAAAGGTCACCCAGGAAGCCCAGGCCAAGATCGACGCCGCCCAAGTCCAACATGAGCAGGCTATGGCGTCGTATCGGGAGAGTCTCAAGAACTTTGTCGTCATTTCTCTTCTCCAGGCCAGACTGAAAATGGCTTATGAGGCAATGGCTTTGGGCCTTCAGTGCCCCTCCTGGAACACTAAGGCCTGGGAGGCGAAACTGAAAGATCTCGGGGGAAATCCTGTGGAGCCTCCTGCCAAATCTGCTATGGAAGATCCTGCTAAGGTGCCTGATGCTAATGCTTCAAAGGATGCCGGTGGTGATGCTGGAGAAAATGCTGGTGGAAAGGATGCTGCTTGTGATGCTGAGAGGAATGCTGGGGAGGATACTGCTGGAAATGTCATGGTGAAGGAGGGAGCTGTCCCTTAAATGCAGCGTTATGGGCGATGATGGATATATGTGCCAAGGCCGGAGCCCACTTTTTTAAATTTCATGGTTGTGGTTTGTACAAACAATTTACTTTTCCTGTCGTTGAACAATTTATATTTCCTGCACTAGAACAATTTGATAACCAAAGGTGGATGGGTCCTGGGTTCCAGGATGAAGCCCTTGGTTATCAATCAGTATAACTTGTTTTGGACGATACGACGGTTGGAGGTAGATGGGTCTCGGTTTGAGACGAAATCTTCAACCGTCGCATAAATATCGTTATGAACCTGTTGTGCTTTTGGTGGATGGGCCTTGGTTTAAGGTGAAACCAAGAGCACAACTTTTGACTTGTTAATAATATAACCACCTTTTGACTTACTTGTTGTCGCCTTTTAATTTTTCGTTGCTTAGTTCGAATTTCAATTTTGCAAAATATCTTAATCAGGATACTCAGCCGATATCTTTAAAACAGTTTATTCTACAAAATCTCGAACAATAGGGTTTTTAAAGGAAAAAGATGGTTTGCTTAGAACTTATAAACCTTGTTTTGATAACATTTTTAACTCTGATTTTTTAAATCCAAGTATTGTATCCCAGATATTCTAACCGGATATCCTGAATCGTATTCCGAGAATATATCTTAATGATATACCCTAATCAGGATGCTTTGAGCCTTAAACAGAGTTAAACAATTCATGTAAGGTTCACAAAGGAAAGACCATACCAGGAACTGAGTGTAACCCTAGTATTAAACTCCAACCCCTTTTGCGACTTTTCCCACTAAGATGTCCCCGGTCCGAGACACTTAGCCCAATTTTGATCTTTTGAGCTTCACACAATTGCTTTAGAAGGAATGTCCCTTGTGCATGAAGTCTATAAACACTTAGAAAATTTTTGAATATCAGTTCCAACTGTTTAGACAATTCTTGTGTTACAGGGGTTAAACCCAAAAATATACTGGAGATAAATCCTTAGTATCATGGGGAAAATCCCAAATTTTCATGCGCTACTGGCGGGAGTGTATAAACTCCAAGACTTAGAAAGGTGATAACCTTTAAACCTTAGAGAGTATGAAAATACCCTTTCATGAGAGAGGGTGATCAATCCTCATATACCTTTAGGATTCAGGATATAGCCAACAGTAACGAAATTGTCAGCCACTTTTACATGAACTGGTCCCACCACCTTGAACTATTCCCGAATAACTTGCGCTCCAGGCGGGGTGTTTAAACCCAATTCGGAAGAAAGGTGAATACCTTTAAACCTGTGAAGGGATCAGGATCCCTTAGACGTGAGAGAGGGGGCCAATCCTCTAATCTTCTGAAGTATCCTGAATGTATATCCTGGAGCTATATCTCGAAGCATATGCTGCAAAACAACTGTAAGCTAAGGTGGGTGTTAGCCTGGCTAACACCCCTCCGATGCTTAAGTCAGTAATGGGTTCAAAACAGTAAATAATATTAAAAGACATAATCCATACCATCCTGAGTTAGAATTTAAATTCCATACTCACTTGAAATAGAGTTTTAGATGTATAGCATTCCAGGATCTCGGTAGCATATCCCCCTCCATATTCTTGAGTCGGTATGCTCCTTTTCCCGATTCTGATTCAACCTCATAGGGTCCTTCCCATTTTGGAGCCAACTTTCCATTAGCAGGATTAGTAGTATTCTGAAAAGCCTTTCTCAATACCCAATCTCCAACTTGAAATCTTCTAGTTCTTATATTCTTGTTATATGCTTTAGATATCCTCTGTTGATATGCTGCCATCCTTAGCCTTGATGCGTCTCTTGTTTCATCAATAGTATCCAGTTCCTGGCATAGGACTTCAGGATTCTGCTCAGGATCCCGGAGGTTGGATCTTGCTGTAGGTATCACCATCTCTGTCGGGATTACTGCCTCTGCTCCAAATACTAAGGAAAATGGGGTTTGCCCAGTAGCATTCTTCACTGTTGTCCTATCAGCCCACAAAACAAAGGGTAATTCTTCTGCCCATCTTCCTTTCTTAGTCCCTAGTCTCTTTTTCAAGTTGTTGACAATTATCTTATTTGAGGATTCTGCTTGTCCATTTGCTTGAGGATGTACCGGAGTAGACGTGATCATTTTGATTCACCAACTCTTGCAAAAGTCAGTAGTCCTTTTACTTATAAACTGGGATCCATTGTCACAAATGATTTCAGCTGGTACTCCAAATCTGGTCAAGATATTCCTCTTTATGAAGGATACTACTTCTTGGTCTCTAACTTGAACAAATGCTTCAACTTCAACCCACTTAGAGAAATAATCAGTCATTGCCAGCATAAAGACTTTTCCTCCTGGAGCTTTTGGTAATTTCCCTACTATGTCCATCCCCCATTTCATGAATGGCCAAGGGGAAGCTATAGGATATAGTGGTTCAGCTGGTTGATATAGTATGTTACTGTGCCTTTGACATGCATCACATCTTCGAGCATATTTTGCAGCATCTTTCCTCATCGTTGGCCAATAATATCATGTTCTTAATACTTTTGAGAACAATGACCTGCCCCCAGTATGGTTACCACAATCCCCTTCATGTATATCCTGAAGCACTTCCTTAGTTTCGGGATCCTCCAAGTGTTTTGGTCAAAAATCAAGCAAAGACAATGCAACCAAATCTTTTGTTGTGAGGTGTGATGCTTGAATCAATGAACAAAATTAAGGATCACTCAGAAATGTAACGAACAAGTGACACAAGGATTTATACGAGGAAAAAGCCCTTGATCAAGAGTTGATCTCCGGCGTAAAAAACCTTGGGTGATGGAAACTACCGATCACCAACTAAGATTAAACAAAAGAAGTTTACAACTCGGGATGATAACAAGCTTGTTACAAGGACCACTAGTGTGTAATGTGTCAAAAAATGTATGAAATCGCCAAGTACTACTCGAGAGCTGAATGAGAACTGTTACGAGTGTGTGTAGTTGCTAAATTTGCTAAGTCTTTTTTGTCAAGCTTGTTATCCCCATTTTTAAATTAGAAAATATCTAGTCTAACTAACTATCCGCAATTTGTGCACTCTCCCCACGATCTCCATAACGTTCACAATGGTCAAGCACGTGTGGAATATTGAGGGAATATACTCCAAGAATTTCGGTGAGACTTGGTCCATGCTCTCGTTCCTGCAAAACAAGTTTACATACAAGGAAGACAATTGTTAGTAGTAGGATAACAACAATGATCTTGAATCCTGATCCTGCGACACCTGCTGAGGATCCTTAATTCAAACAGAATTGAGGATCCATGATCCTGGTAGCAGTTGAGGACCCGTGATCCTTAGGATTTAGAAAATCCTCCCCTAACAATTGCCCCCAAAATAAAAGGAGTAAAGTGTAAATTGTCGAGTTATATTTTCTTGATCTTATCCGCAACAAACTAACGGATATATAGCCGTTATGATCGAACTATCCGTTGCAGATCTTACGTCATCTGAAACGACATCCCTGCAAAATCATGATTATAAATTCAAGTTAGAGATAAGGGTCTAGAGGCATTTAAAATCGTGCATTACATCCTTTAAATCCTCATTTGAAGATCAAGCAGGTACTTCTCTCCCTTTTCTCTTTTCTCTTTCTTGCTATGTTCTTCTTCTTTCTCAAAATCTCCGAATCACAATGAAGCTAAGATCATCCCCTGCTAAGGATCATCGAAAAGATAGTCCCTTTAAAAGCCAAGGGATCATCAAAGACTCTCCGAAGGAACGTTGCTGCTTTACTGATCCTGAGATCGACAGGATTCGTCAATGCTTCCCGGCGAGCACTGTTTTCAAACCCTTTGACCCTACCGTCCGGAGTGATTTTATCTCTGAAACCTGGGTTGCATTTCCAGTCACCCCATTCTCTATAGGATACTCTTATCCTTTTCCAGCTTTTACCCAATCTTTCTTCTCCCTTACCGGCATATCCTATATCCAGGCTATGCCAATGATGTGGAGGGTTCTATTTACCCTTGAGAGGATCATTGAGCAGGAGGATATAGATTTGGGAATGTCTGAACTTGCTGAATTGTATAACCTTGTGAGCCACGGTTCACATCGCTTTCTATTCAAACATAAACCCGGTGAACCTCATCCAATCCTGAAAACCACCAAGAACGATAACAAGTGGAAGAAACGTTTTTTCTTCGTCAGGAGGGATTCTATCCCTGATGGGAAGGACCTGCCTAGAAAATGGGCCACTCATGGTAGGATAGAGGATCCTTATAGAAGGATCATAGGATACCCCTGTTTCCGTTGAGGATCACTAACATATGTTTGTTTCTATTTCGAAGCTATTTCTGTTTCACACATCATTACATCACCTGCAACCAAGGAGAGGGTCACCGCTTTCCGAAATCTTGATCCTGCAATAAGATCGTTTCAAGTAAACACCAAGGATTCTCAAGAGGTATCCTCAGGCTCCGTTACAATGTCAAGTAAGTATCCAAGTTCATATATGATTAAGTATTGAAGTGCAAATAAAACAAGAATACTTATCTATTGTTTTGGATTGACAGGTGCTGGAAAATCTTCAAGGTCTGCCTCCCGCTTTAGTGTCACCGATCTTACTACCGTTGCTCCCAGTTCTGGGAAGAAGAAGATTGCCGCTAGCCCGAGTGCTGTGGTTCCCAAGCCTACCACCTCCAAGGGGGAAAGAAAAGAAAGGCCTCCGAAACTGACAATCTTGAAGGCTTGCCTCTAATCCGCCACTAGTTCCAAGATTACTTCGCTGATGTAAGGATCACTTGCTATGATTGATTTTCCTGCCCATTTGAGGATCATGTGATCCTGAACTTTACCTTGTCTTCTTTGCAGAAATTTGCTGAGGTCGAAATGCTGTTTGATGCACATGTTGAGGAGGCGGAACAAAAGCACCAGCAGTTCCAAAAGTTCTTCTTGGCCAAGGATCAAACCATCTCTCGCCTTGAAAAGGATCTCGCTCTGGCAAAGCAGCAAGTGGTCATGGCCCAGATAGAGGCTGATCATGAGAGGCACGACCTGCTGGAGGATGCTAAAGTCTCTGTTGCCATCACCATGTATAAGATCAAGCTGCAAATGGCTCAGGAGGCTGAGGATCCTAACTTCAATAGGACCACTTGGGACAAGGAGGGTTGGAAGGCAAAGCTGGCAGAGCTGGAGGATGAAGAGGAGGCTACCGAGGTCTTGGCGCTTGAAGCAGGTAGCAGTGGGAAGGATCAAGCTGGTGGTGATGATGCCGGAGGTGATGCAGCTAAGGTGTGAGCTGCTGAAATGGGCGATGAAGGATATTTCTAGACGTGGCCGGAGCCCATTTTTTTAGGATTTGGTAGTTTTTTGGTTATGGTGTTTTGAAAGAATGTTGGGTTGTACTTTGAACAATAGTTTCTAGGGTTATGGATCATGGATCCTTAGACAATAGGTAGGATAATAGGTGGTGGAGGGATCCTCTATTTGGGGGATGAAGTCACTTGTTATCCTGCCATCTTTTATTTCCTGCACTTGAAAGACCTATTAACAATGGACACCCTTTACCTACCCCAGCGGACGGGCCACGTATTGCTGGTAGATGCTTGGGGTAGGTAATTTTGACAACCTTTGAAGGGTTTAACTATGGATGAATAAATAAAACCTTTAACTTTTGGCTATCTCGTGTTGTTATCCTTGTGAGTTCTTTAATTTTCAACTGTTGTTATGTACTTTGTTTGAATTTGTGAGTAAAGAACAAAGGCTTAGTAAACCATGTTTAAAAGTTTTAGGATATGATCAAGGATCAAATATCCTATAGTCAATAAATTCAGAAAAGTTATGTAACTTAAGGATCATTAGTTATGTTGTCAAAGGATAAGGGTCACTTAGATGAATAATGAATAAAATCAAAGTGATTAAGGATCATACCTGAGAATCCAAGTTAGGATCCTAACCCTTTAACATTCATAATCAGGATAACCAAAAGACAAACCTTAGTAAAAGGTAAGGATCAGGGATCCTTAGCTGTTTAACTTCGAAAGCCTGAAACAGAATATAACTGGGGACTAAGCCAATATAAGAGAAAAGTTAGTAATTGGGGACAAGCCCAACAATTCTGGGGACAAGCCCAATATACCGGGGACAAGCCCAAAGGATAACTGGGGACAAGCCCAAAGGATAACTGGGGATAAGCCCAAAGGATCGTGTGTAAACTGGAGTATGGCCCTCACTGGCGACTATCCAAACTTAGTGACATGAAAATGCCAAAACCTTAGCTAACGTGAAAACGTTAGAAACCTTAGGAACGGATGTATGGTACGTCTACCATTATACGTAGGATCCCGGATACAGCCAGTACAATGAAATTGTCAGCCCCTAAAGCGAGTACTGGTCCCACTGCCATGAACTGTACCAGGATCATCGTGCGCTGCTGGCGATACTGGGGACAGGCCCAAAAAACTGGGGTCAAGCCCAAACAACTGGGGTCAAGCCCAAATAACTGGGGTCAAGCCCAAATAACTGGATACTTCTGTGGATACTCAATCCTTTGTTAAGGATACCTAAACCTTCTGCAAAACTCAGAATCAATTGAAAGGAGGATAAAGGATCCAGGATCCTTATCCTTATAAATAGGATAATTAAAGAGTGAAATAGTTTAAGATTAGATCATTACCAAAATGAGGATCCTCTGTCTTGTAAGGATCCTTCAAGGATACTTGTTAGCTAAGGATCATGGATCCTTATTACATGAAGTATTTCTTCAAGTGGACAGCATTCCAAGCTCTTGGTAGCAAATCACCTTCCATTGTTAGTAGTCGATACGCCCCCTTTCCTGCTTCAGCTTCAATCAAATAGGGGCCTTCCCACTTTGGTGTTAACTTCCCACTAGCAGGATTGGTGGTATTCTGAAATGCTTTCCTTAATACCATATCACCAACTTGGAATTTCCTGATCCTGACATTTTTGTTGTAGGCTCCAGCCATCCTTTGTTGATAACTGGCCATCCTTATCCTAGCCAAATCCCTGAGCTCTTATATAGTATCCAAGTCTTGAACCAAGTTTTCAGCATTTTCTTCAGGATCACGAATGCTTGTTCTTGCAGTAGGAACCACCATCTCTGTAGGGATCACTGATTCTGCTCCAAATACCAAAGAAAATGGAGTTTGACCAGTAACATTCTTGGGAGTTGTCCTATCAGCCCAAAGTACATAAGGTAGTTCTTCTGCCCATTTTCCTTTCTTAGATCCAAGCTTCTTCTTCAAATTGTTGATGATGATCTTGTTGGATGATTCTGCCTGACCATTAGCTTGTGGGTGGACTGGTGTTGATGTTATCATCTTAATCCCCCAGCTGTCACAAAAGTTAGTAGTTCTACTCCCAATAAATTGGGATCCATTATCACAAACAATTTCAGAAGGAATACCAAATCTAGTAATAATGTTTCTTTTGATAAAGGATATAACTTCTTTTTCTCTGACTTGAGCAAAGACTTCAGCCTCTATCCACTTGGAGAAGTAATCAGTCATAGCAAGCATGGACACTTTTCCACCAGGTGCCTTGGGAAGTTTACCAACTATATCCATTCCCCATCTCATAAATGGCCAAGAAGAGGATATAGGATGCAAAAGCTCTGCTGGTTGATGAAGGATATTACTGTTTTGGTCAAAAATTACCGAAGTAATTAAGTGATCAAATTAGTTAAGTGAGGTAGTGTGCTAAAAGTAAGTGTCAAAAATGTGTTAATTAAATTACTTGCAAAAACAGTTTCAGGATACGGCTCGGGATATTGAGCTGTATCAACGATCAAACGATGAGTAAATAATGAGCAAAAAGTAAAGGAAGTGACACGAGATGTACGAGGAAAGCCCTTGATCAATCTAGATCGCCGGCATAAAACCTCGGGAGCTGACAATCGCAGCTGCCTTGTTCTTCAATTGCTTCAAAAATCAGGATACAGTGCAGGATGTGGTACGGATCGACTAAGTGTTACAACGAAAATGAAATACAAGTGTGGTGTTTGCTATCAGCTAGAGAGTGATTGTGTTCGAGAGTGTAAGTGTGAATTGATGTGTTCTAAGTTGATCCGACCTCATCTATTTATAGTAAAGATAAAATAACTAACTACCCTAAACTCATGGGATTCACCGAATATTCCTTCTTGGAACGTTGCAGACCTGGTCTTTCGGGCTCAACGTCTCTTTCTCAACAAATTCGTCCGAGTCTTGAGGAGAAGAAGTCCTTGTGACCGTTAGCAAGCCTCTGCCCTTAATCTGCACGTGGTTAAATCAATAAGCTTCAGGATATCGCCCAAGATGTCAGCAATATCCTCTTCCAGCATCCTGATCACAAATAAACAAACAAAGGCAGGATATTGGTCAGGATACATATGTTAAGAAAATGACCCCTAACAATTACTATGTCTCTGACAAGGATCACATTTCTTGGCATATTCCACAGCATCCTTCTTCATGGTAGGCCAATAGTATCATGTCCTCAGGATCTTCGAGAATAATGCCCTGCCCCCAGTGTGGTTTCCACAATCTCCTTCATGAAAATCCTTCAGGACTTCTTGAATTTCAGGATCCTCAATGCATCTTAAATATGGTCCTGCAAGAGATCGTTTATATAATATGTTATTCAATATTGTGAACTGAGATACCTTGATTTTGAAAGCCCTGGGGTTTTCTCCTGTAGGAATCTCTCCATGTTGTATGTATCTCATGATTGGAAGGATCCATGATCCTGAATGAGATTGTGTATCATCACTAGGGATGATTGCAGAATCCTCTCCTATCTCCATAGCTACATGATCCTCAATAGCAGGGGATAGCATGTGGATAATAGGGATCCTGATATCCTCTGGAATCTTCAAGGATGATCCTAGATTGGCCAATGCATCAGCTTCTGCATTCTCTTCTCTAGGTACCTGTGTCAAACTAAAGGAAACAAAAGAGAGTGCCAATTCTTTGACTATCTCTAAATATTTGATTAGTCTTTCACCTTTAACATCATAGGATCCATTAAAGTGATTAGTAATTAACAATGAATCTACATGTACCTCAAGATACCTGATCCTCATATGCTTGGCAATTTGCAAACCAGCTATCAAGGCTTCATACTCAGCCTCATTGTTAGTAGTTTGAAACTCACAAGCTATGGTGTGGGATATTATGTCCCCTTGTGGCGATTTTAGTAGTATTCCAAGTCCTGTTCCTTTGACATTAGAGGCTCCATCAGTAAAAAGTATCCAAGGATCCTTAGTTTCTTCCAGCTGTTGGACTTCTAACTCAGCTTCCTTTTGCAAGTCACTACTAAAATCTGCCACAAAGTCAGCTAACGCTTGGGATTTGATGGCAATCCTTGGTTCATATCTTATATCATAAGCACTAAGCTTCGCTGCCCACTTAGCCATCCTTCCTGACATTTCAGGTTTCCTGAGAACATTCTTAATTGGAAAATTAGTCTTAACAATAATGGCATGAGTTTCAAAATAATGTCTTAATTTAGTAGATGCCATAATTAGTGCAAGGATAAGTTTTTCTAAATGTGAATACTTGGATTCATCATCAAGCAAACTCTTACTTACATAATAGACAGGATGTTGTGTACCTTCGTGATCCTTAACAAGGACCGCACTTACTGCTTTAAAGGATACCGCCAAATACAAGGATAATATATCTCCTTTTTCTGGTTTCATCAAGGCAAGGGCTGAGGATAGGAAATCCTTGAGAGCTTTGAGAGCATTTTCATGCTTTTCAGTCCATTCAAATTTCTTGTTCTTCCTCAAAATGTCATAGAATTCCTTGCATTTTTCTGAGGATTTGGATATGAACCTGTTCAAGGCTGCGATCCTGCCTGTCAATCTTTGCACATCCTTTGCATTGGCAGGAGATTTGATATTCACAATAGCCTTAATTTGCTCTGGACTTGCTTCAATGCCTCTTTTTGTCACCATATAGCCTAGGAATTTACCTGCTTTAACACCAAAGTGACACTTGAAAGGATTTAGTTTCATATTAAATTTATCAAGGATATTGAATGCTTCCTTCAAGTCTCTAAGGTGATCCTCAGCTTTTTTGGACTTAACCACCATGTCATCTATATAGACTTCCATAGTGTGTCCAATTTGTTCCTTGAACATCATATTGACTAGCCTTTGATAAGTAGCACCTGCATTCCTTAGTCCAAATGGAATAGCAATATAACAATATATACCAGTTGGGGTCATAAAGGCTGTATCCTCTTGATCAGATGGTTCCATCTGAATTTGTTGAAATCCAGATGAAGCATCCATAAAAGTCAACAACTCATGACCCGTGGTAGCATCCACCATGGAATCAATGTGGGGTAATGGGAAAGGATCCTTGGGACATGCCTTGTTTAAACCAGTAAAATCGACACATACCCTCCACTTTCCATTTTTCTTTTAAAAAACAACCACATTGGCTAACCATCTTGGATACTTAACCTCTCTTATCATACCTGCTCGAAGTAGTTTATCTACCTCTTCCTGGATAATAGCATTCCTTTCAGGTGCAAACTTCCTCCTCTTTTGATGAATTGGCTTGAATGACCTGTCAATGCCAAGCTTATGAGTAATTATATCTTTAGATATACCTGTCATGTCCTCATGCTTCCAGGCAAAGGTAGTTTTTCTCCTTTTAAGGAAGGATACTAGATCATGTTCAATGTTGCTGAGGATCCCTGATCCTATGAAGACTGTGGATTCAGGATCATGAGGATCCATAAGGATTTCTTTCACATCCTGTTCTCTTGCCTCCAAGACATCTCTTGAAGGATGCTTTAATTGCTATTGCTCCCTTGGTCTTGAGGCTGGCTTCATTGATGATGTGTAGCAATTCTCAGCTTCTTGCTGATCACTCTCAATTTTCACCACCCCCCATGGACTAGGTAGCTTCACGCACTGATGATAGGTAGATGGGACTGCCTTCATGTCATGTATCCATGGCCTGCCAAGGATAACATTACAACATGATAAGCAATCTATGACACATAATTTTTGATAAGAATGAAGTCCTTCAATATAGATAGGGAGTTTGATGTCCCCCAATGCATTCTTGGTTTCTCCACTGAATCCCACAAGAACAGAGGATCTTGGCACAATGTCTGATTCTGGAATGTTCATCTTCCTGAGGACATCAAGCTGAATGATGTTTACTGAGCTTCCTCCATCTATCTGGATCCTGTGAACAAAATGGTTAGAAGTAAACAGAGTAATAACAAGACCATCATGATGAGGATCCTGAACATCAAGATGATCATCCTCATCAAAAGATATAATTTTATCCTTGGTAACAGTGGAGGTCCGGATGGGTCTATCTCCATTATCCATCTTGGTTTCCTTGGCATGTCTTTTGGCTGCTGAAAAGGAAGTACCACAAATGTCTGATCCACCGGATATGAAGTTTATAACTTGTGCATCTGCTGGAGGAGCAGGAGCCTTTTCTGGGAACTTTTCAGGATCCTGGATCCTTGACTTCTTTCGTCCCAAAAGCTCCTTCAAGTGCCCTTTGCTTAATAAGTAACCAATTTCTTTTCTTAGTGCAATACACTCTTCAGTGAGATGCCCAATATCCTCATGATATGCACACCACTTGGACTTATCCTTTGTAGCAGCTGGTTTATCACTTTTCCTTGGCCATCTTGCTTTCTCACCTAGATTCTGCATTGCAAGAATTAGTTCATTGTTATCAACAGAAAAACAGTATTCAGAAATTGGAGGATAATCCTCATCATCTTCTTCTTGTTCTACTGCATGCACATTCTGGTTATTAGACTTGTTGTAGGACTTAAACTTGTTATTCTTGAAGTAGGATCCTTGCTTTTCCTGTTTTGAGGATCCTGCCAATCTCTCCTGGATCCTTTTGTCATCCTCTAAGCGGATGAACCTAAGGGCCCTGGTTCTTACTTCATTAAGATTCCTGCATGGGGTCATAACAAGATCATCATAGAATAATGAATCCCTAAGTAAACCCATTTTAAAGGCTTCTACAGCCGTAGCTATATCCAGGTTAGGGATATCTAAGGATTCTTTACTAAACTTAGTGATGTAATCTCTAAGTGATTCATTTTGACCTTGTGTTACCCTATATAAATCACTAGTTAATCGTTCAAATTTTATACTACATGAGAATTGACTATTAAACAGATTAACTAAATTAGCAAATGAAGTAATAGAGTAAGGGGGAAGACTTAGCAGCCATTTAAGAGCTGATCCTGTGAGTGTGGATCCGAAACCCTTGCATAGACATGCTTCTTTTAACCTTTCTGGGATGGGGTTGATCTCCATCCTCTCTCTATATTGAGCCACATGTTCCTCTGGATCCGTTGAACCATCATACAGCTTCATGGTTGGTATTTGGAACCTTTTGGGTATCTCAGCATCACAAATAGGAGGTGCAAAACGAGATATCCTATGGCTCCCATCTGCAATTTCAGGAATGGGCTTAACCACTCCTGGTACGCTGGATATCATATCCTTCAGCTTCTGTAATTCCCTGGCCATAACTTGATTGATGTCTGTATCCTTCATAGAGCCATGGTTAGTGTTATAAGAATTATTGAAAGTGTTACCTCCCGGAGGATTCAGGTTAGGAATTGCAGATGTGAATCCATATTGACGGGATTCTGGTATGATTGAAGGACCAGAAGAGGCAATGGTCTGCATTGGAATGAAGTCTCCTTGATGTACATCTGTGCTTGGGGGTTGTATACTTCTCAAGAATCCTTGATCCTGAAAGATGTTTGATCCTTGAACCTGAGAGGATCCTTGAGGCTGAGAGGATCCTTGGACCTGAAATGAGGATCCTTGAACCTGGGAGGATCCTTGAACCATGGAGGATCCTTGGACCCCCGAGGATCCTTGAACCTGAGAGGATCCTTGAACTGTGTGCATTCCCAAATATCCTCCTGAGCTGATGAAGGATCCCTGATGCTGAAAAGAGGATCCCGAAGGCTGAAAACAGGATCCTTGAGGCTGGAAGTGAGACCCAAAAGCCTGACTCATAGTTGTTGCTCCATAACTCCTCCCCATCGGTTCAGTTTGGAACTGGATGTCTAAGGCTGCAGATTGCGGGGCAGGTATAGTTGGAGTATCGAAATCCAGTGACCTTGGTATCAGAGGAGAGTGATCCTCCCCTAATCTCTTCCGTTTCTTGATGTCAGCGATCTCCCGGAGGATCCTTTCGTTGGTGTTGTCCTGCTCTTGTACGTGATCCCTCATCTGCAAAATCAAAGTAAAAAGATCACTAGTAGTAGGATTAGAAGAAACAGAAGAAGTTGGTGGTTTCGGAAAAACGGGGTGTTGTCTTTTTGCAGCATTTTCAGCATTCTTCTAGGATCTAGAAAGTGGTGGAGGCAAAGGAGGAACGCCCTGTGAAGAACTCATTGTCGGCATAGAGCTTGATGTGTTCTTTGTTGAAGAAGCCATCTGCTTGGTTGTAATGAACTGAAATAACCGCAATAACAAGAATTTCTTAGAAATGAAGCACCAATTGTAACAACCCGCACTTTTGTGCGTTGTTACTACTCGATATACTCGTTACGCCTAGCACCAGAGATTCGGATCATAATGTAACTATATCGCATATATATCGCTATTCGAAGGATAATCGCATATTTTCGAAATACATTATCGCTATACTACACCAATCACAAATACTAACACTCACAATGACATTGAGTGAGGACCTATTCTACCCTCCTCGGTGGCCGTGATGTGGCGAAACGCAGACTATTAACGCTAACAAAGACTCTCGGGTGAGTGCTATAGCTCCAGTCGTCGTGCCGATGATGACAATACGGGTGAATAGTACCCCGTCAGCCTTTGTGGCACAAAACACAATAACGTTCACGATGACATCAAGGAAGGACCTATACTACCCACCTTGATGGCCGTGAAACGTCGCTAATAATCGCATACTCGAATCGAAAACCGATTGCTAATTATCGAAACTTTGAAATTATGGATACGTAAATACGACCCCTAGTGATATATATACATATATATAATAATATAAACTAACTATGAAAAGCGCGTACTTCGGAAACTGTCGAAACAATCAAAAACGGAGAAATCCATCGCGCCAGAGTGGCCATCCGGATGGACAGACATGTCCAATCGATCGGACAGGACGAGTCCTACCGATCGGACAGGACGAGTCCAACCGATCGGACAGGACGAGTCCAACCGATCGGACAGGACGAGTCCAACCGATCGGACAGGACCAGTCCAACCGATCGGACTGGAGTGCCAGCCGATCGGACGGACAAGCCGGCCGATCGAACGAGTCATCCGATCCAGGCCAACCTTTCCTCCTTTCCTTCCTCCTTGCCTATAAATACCCCTCATTCACCCCAAACACACTTGTTGTCACTGTTGCTGCTCGACCAGAAGTTCCAACCCCTTTAACTCTCGATTCCTCGCGATTCTCGTAGGTATTTAACTCAAATCTTGTACTTCCTTGATCTATAACTAATTCTACACCCTTCTACCTTTTAAATCTCCACTTTTAATCGTGGAATCTCTGGATCTTGGGCATTCTAGGGTGATGTCACCATGAAGTTCTTATGAACTTCAAGGGTAATGTCATCCTATGCAAGAACATCTCAGATCTGAGTGATTTCCATACGTTTTTACATAAATCAAGTCTAAATCTATGTTTTTCTAATCAAGAAGTGGTGTGATTCTTAGGGATTTGAGGTGCCTTGAAGATGATGTCACCCCAAGTTCACATGAACTTCAAAGTGTGACCTCATAAACAGCTCAGATCTAAGTAATTTCACCCGATTTATAAAAAATCTCACAAACCTAAGTTACCTAACCATAGTGTGTGTGATTTCGGATTAAACTTGAGAAAAGCCATCAAGAACGGCCAGATCTGATGGAACGGGGGGGGGTTCCCGGCAATTAGAACGGGACGGACTTGATAGAATTTCGGTTGTTTAGCATGAAGGAACACCGTCCCAATCAAAACCGCTGAAAAACCGTCAAAATTAGTCGAATATCAGCTGGATAGGTTGCCAGCCGATCGGACAGCAGCCCAGTCGATCGGACAGGCTGCCAGCCGATCGGACAGCAGCCTAGCCGATCGGACAGGCTGCCAGCCGATCGGACAGCAGCCCAGCCGATCGGACAGGCTGCCATCCGATCGGACAGCAGGCCATCCGATCGGACAGGAGGCCATCCGACCCATATGGTCATCCGATCGGATGAGCCCATCCGAACGGATGAGCACCATCCGACCGGATAACTGACTTTTCAACCCCATTCTCGCTTAACCGTGCACCGTTTACTATATCCTTCAATGATTTAACGCAGACATACCCGTTACCGACCCAATCAAGTTGCATTCTCGCTAAATACGCACTGTGAGTATACTTGAACCCTTTTTAATCGTATTTTGGGTGTAACATACGTTTCTAACAAATCGAACTTATCAAACAAATTATTCAATCAATCGAAATATCACTTGCGAATAACTGATATGCATAGATATACGTGATGCTAGTTGCATATGTGCTAGGGCTTATACTCGCGACGTCCCACCATGACTAGTATAGTACTATTGCGCCCGACGGGGTCTAGTTTGCCATCGCATATTCGAGCATCGAGGACTTAGTTGGTAGTATCAGCTTTGTGAGTATATATGTCGTGTGTTACGTTTATGCATGTGGAGATTCGCTACACGTTTTATTCTATTATGCTACTTATCAAACCTGTATACTCGCCAATACTTTTGTATTGACAAATATTTTAACGTATGTTGCAGGTTAGATCGCAGACTATATCGAATCAAGCTAGGAAGTCTAGAAACCCAACTAAAATCTAGGTCGTCGGATTTGTATTGTTCGAGAGGACAAGAAATCTGTGATAACTTATGTGACTGTATTATTTGTTAGTATGGGATAACGAATGTATTAAATATTGTCGCAATATAGTTGTTATGGATTCTCTTGAGCAATCTGATTCGCCTAGTGCCGCGCCCCGATGATTCCGCCATCGGTTGGGGTGCGACACCAATTGCCCCACGGTGGGCGCCAAACTGTTTTGGTCAAAAATCAAGCAAAGACAATGCAACCAAATCTTTTGTTGTGAGGTGTGATGCTTGAATCAATGAACAATATTAAGGATCACTCAGAAATGTAACGAAGAAGTGACACAAGAATTTATACGAGGAAAAAGCCCTTAATCAAGAGTTGATCTCCGGCATAAAAAACCTCGGGTGATGGAAACTACCGATCCACAACTAAGATTAAACAAAAGAAGTTTACAACTCGGGATGATAACAAGCTTGTTACAAGGATCACTAGTGTGTAATGTGTCAAAAAATGTATGAAATCGCCAAGTACTGCTCGAGAGCTGACTGAGAACTGTTACGAGTGTGTGTAGTTGCTAAATTTGCTAAGTCTTTTTTTTTATCAAGCTTGTTATCCCCATTTTAAATTAGAAAATAACTAGTCTAACTAACTATCCGCAATTTGTGCACTCTCCCCACGATCTCCATAACGTTCACAATGGTCAAGCACGTGCGGAATATTGAGGGAATATACTCCAGGTATTTCGGTGAGACTTGGTCCATGCTCTCGTTCCGGCAAAACAAGTTTACGTACAAGGAAGACAATTGTTAGTAGTAGGATAACAACAGTGATCCTGAATCCTAATCCTGCGACACCTGCTGAGGATCCTTAATTCAAATAGAATTGAGGATCCTTAATTCAAACAGAATTGAGGATCCATGATCCTGGTAGCAGTTGAGGACCCGTGATCCTTAGGATTTAGAAAATCCTCCCCTAACACTAGCCACTTGGGAAATTTGACTTCCCTGATCATCTTGGACTTCAATAGTCTTTCTACCTCTTCTTGAATAATTATGTTTCGTTCTGGAGCAAACTTCCTTCTCTTTTGCTAGATAGGCTTGAAAGACCTGTCAATTCCAAGCTTGTGAGTTATAATATCCTTGGAAATACCTGTCATATCCTCGTGTTTCCACGCGAACGTCGACATCCTGCATTTTAGAAAATTAGTCAATTGATTTTCAATATCCCGAGGGATATTGGTTACTACGAGCACCGAGATATCCGGATTATCCTTATCCAGGATAACTTTCTTTACATCCTATTCCAAAGCCTCCATGATATCCTGGGCCCGCATCTTTAATTGCTATGCTGTATTAGGTTTGGTTGAGGATTTCATTGAGGATGAGTAGCATTCCTTCGCCTTCTGCTGATCACTATCAACCTTGACAACCCCCCAAGGGGTAGGGATCTTGATGCACTGATGATAAGTCGATGGCACAGCCTTCAAATCATGGATCCATGGCCTGCCTAGTATGATGTTATAGCAGGATAGGGAGTCTATCACACAGAAACGTTGTATTGAGTTGACCCCTTCAACATATACTGGTAACTTTATCTCTCCTACTGTGTTCCTGGCCTCTCCACTGAACCCAACAAGCATGGTGGATTTTGAAGTAATATCCATTGGAGATACATTCATTCTTTTCAAAGTTTCTAGTTGGATTATGTTGACGGAGATGCCATTATCCACCAATATCCTGCGTACAAAATGGTTAGCCACGTATAATGTTATTACGAGAGCATCATGGTGAGGATCCTGGACAGTATCCCTGTCATCACTATCGAAAGTGATCACTTTATCAGTTGTAAGGGTAGTCATCCTGGCTGGTGTATCTCCCCTCTCAGCCTTAGCTTCCTTTACATGTCTCTTGTCCGCAGAATATGAAGTCCCACAAATGTCGGATCCTCTTGAAATAAAGTTGATTATCTTGGCATCCGCAGGAGGTGATGCTGCTCGTTCAGGATCCTTCTCAGTATCCTGACCCTTATTCTTCTTTCTTCCTAGGAGATCCTTCAGATATCCTTTGCTTAGAAGATAACTTATTTCCTTTCTTAGAGCAATGCAATCCTCAGTTACACGTCTGAAATCTTCATGGAAGGCACACCATTTGGATTTATCATTCCAATCAGCTTTTTGTTGATTCTTTCGAGGCCACCTAGCTTTGTCTCCTAAACCCTGCATAGCATACATTAACTCAGGTATGTTAACAGAAAAGAAATATTCAGATAATTCAAGATATTCTTCAGGATCCTCGTCTTCAACAGCATTCACTTTCTTGTTGTCATTTCTGCCATATGGCTTAGAGCGATATGGTTTATACGAGGATTCTGATTTCCTGTTGGTTGATTCATAGGTTGAGGTAGAATTCATCCTCTCTTGCATCTTCTTATCATCCTCCACGCGAATATATCTCAAGGCCCGGTTATGAGCTTCGTCGAGATTCCTGCAGGGATTCATTACAAGATCCTGATAAAACTGAGAATCTTTTTGTAATCCCATCTTAAAAGCCTGCACAGCTGTTGCAACATCAAGATGTGGGATATCCAAGGATTCCCGGCTAAACTTGTTCACATAATCCCTCAAGGATTCCTGAGGCCCTTGAGTTGTCCTGTAAAGATCACTGGTTAGTTTCTCAAAACTCCGGCTGCAAGAAAACTGACTATTAAATAAATTAACCAAATGAGCAAACGAAGTAATTGAGTGAGGAGGAACATTTAACAGCCATTGTAAGGCTGATCCTGTTAAGGTAGAACCAAAACCTTTGCAGAGACATGCTTCCTTGAGATCTGGAGGGATAGGGTTGATCTCTATCCTTTCCCTATACTGGGCGATATGCTCTTCAGGATCCGTGGTTCCGTCATAGAGTTTCATGTTGGGGGTTTGAAATCTTTTTGGGATTTCAGCATCACAAATAGGATGCGCAAACCGAGATATCCTGTGACTGTCTTGGGACACCTCTGGAATCGGCTGGACCACCCCAGGCACACTGGATATCATGTCTTTCAGCTTTTGGAGTTCTCTGGAAAATGCCGATGTCATACCTGCATCCTGCAAAGATCCAACACCCTTAGTAGCAAGAGTGTTATTATTATTAGATACATTACAAGTCTGGGGATTCTGGCCATATCCTGAGCTTCTCACGGTTGATACTCTTATTGAATAGGGTATCTCAGGAGTATGATTCTGGGAATGGCTTGGCATGATATTCCCCCGGCTATCCTCAGTGTAAACTGCAGAACTGAAGTTCAAAGCCTTGGGTTGCAAAGGAGTGACAGTTTCTTCAGCAGGCCTACTTGGGCCGGATTTCAAGAGTTGTATCTCTCTCATCAACATTAGATTAGTTTCCTTCTGCTGTCTCATCTGTTCCTGTACACTACCAAACAAATTCAGAATTTCGTCATTAGAAGCCAAAACAGGACCAGACCCCTGGGATCTGGGAGCGGGGATAACATCCCGAGCCACATGACTCTCAGCTCCTTGTGACGAGGCTTGCATTCTTGGAGGAGGAGGTGGAAGCACCGAACCAACTGTTGCAGAGGTTGTAGCAGACATAGTGGAAGAGCTCATGTTTGATCTCGAGGCCATTGAAAACAATGTAGCAAAAAGTTTTGACAATAGAAAACCGAGTAATAATTTTACTAAAGTTTTTAGTAAAAATAGCACCACTTGCCCCACGGTGGGCGCCAAATTGTTTTGGTCAAAAATTACCGAAGCAATTTAGTGATCAAATTAGTGAAGTGAGGTAGTGTGCTAGAAATATGTGTTGAAAATATGTTGATTAGGTTGTTTGTAAAAACAGTTTTCAGGATACGGCTCAGGATATAGAGCTGTATCAGTGATCAAACTATGAGCAAAAATGTAAAGGGGTGACACGAGATGTACGAGGAAAGCCCTTGATCAATCTAGATCGCCGGTATAAAACCTCGGGAGCTGATAATCGCAGCTGCCTTGTTCTTCTATTGCTTCAAATATCAGGATACAGTGCAGGATATGATGCGGATCAACTAGGTGTTACAATATAATTTGAGTACGAGTGTTGGTGTGTAGTGATTGCTAGTAGCTAGAGAGTAAAGTGTGCGAATGAAGTGAGTGCCTTAACTTGATCCGATCATACTATTTATAGCTAACCGAAAACAACTAACTTTCCTAATAAACCGAGATGCCCCTAATATTCCCTAGTAGCCGTTGTAGTCCTGGTCTTTCGGGATCAACGTCTCTATCCCAACTGATTTGCCCGAGTCTTGGGGGAAGAAGTCTTCTTGAACGTTGGAGACTTGTAACTCTTAATCTGCATGTGATCAATTCAGTTTGTACCAGGATATCGAACCAGGATGTTACCAATATCCTGATCCGGTATCCTGATCACAAGTAAACAATCTAAAACAAAATATTAGTCAGGATATATATGCTCAGAAAATGACCCATAACAACAGTTATCAGGCAAACTATAAGTACTGAGGGGAGTTCAGTGCCCTGACAGACATGATGTTGAGACACAAAATGAGCCCGAAACCATGAGTTACACTAGTATAGTGTGTAGGAAAGTAAGGATCATAAAACTGCCTTCCTAGAGAGAGTTTAAATGCCGAAAAGTTCCTAAGACTCACACAAACTGCAGAATTCTGCAATTTTCAGCAAAAATCAGCATTTTAACAACACAATATTATGCAGAATTATGGTTTAATGGTCCAGAATACCTTCCTAGGTGTCGGGAATCAAAACTGTCACAAAAGGGAACATAAAGCACACTAAACTGCGTAATTTAGCACCTTAACAAACTGGTAACCAACCGAACAACCGGACACTACCCGAAACACCAAAATTTCACTAGAAGCACTATTTTATCATTTCCAAGCTAGTTATGGTCACCGAACATCATAACACATCTTATAATCACATAACACACATATAACACTAACTTACACTTAGAATCTAACCAACATCACTAACCAAATAATTGAAATCCAACCCTATACCCTCCCCCCTTGGCGACGGTTACCATGGGTGGCCCACCCATGGAGTTTCTCTAATTGTTTAATTGATATGTTGTTGGTCCATGAAACACATTACACAAAGGTTAAGCTTATGTTGGATGTTCAATCTTATAAACCACAAGATCATTCCTTAAACTCATTTTTCACAACACTTCACCTCTCCATCTCTCCCTCTCTTCTCCCCTCTCGGCCGAGAAGGACCACACACACCACCACCATTTTCATCTCAACTTCATACAATCCCAAGTGATTCTAAGGTGCTAGAAGCAAGATTAAGGAGCTTGGAGCCATTGGAGGTTGAAGGACCTTTCTCAAGAGCTTTAAACCACCTAGTTCATCATCTTCTTCATCTTTGGTTTCTTCCCTAGCCTTGTGCTAGTAGTAAGACTCTCATAACTTGTTTTTACTTCTCATTATGTTGGTTAAAAGAGTATGTAAGTAACTAGACATAAAGATCATGAAAGAACAAGAAGATAATCTTTAACATAAAGCTCACTAACATAAGAATCTTTGTTGTTTTAGTGTACGTATTGTTTTGGTCAAAAATTACCGAAGCAATTAAGTGATCAAATTAGTTAAGTGAGGTAGTGTGCTAGAAATATATGTGAAAAATATATGTAACCAAGTTGATTATAAAAACAGTTTGAGGATACGGCTCAGGATATAGAGCTGTATCTGTGATCAAACAATGAGCAAAAAACTAACGGTTGACACGTGATGTACGAGGAAAGCCCTTGATCAATCTAGATCGCCGGCACAAAACCTCGGGAGCTGACAATCGCAGCTGCCTTGTTCTTCTATTACTTCAAATATTAGGATACAGTGCAGGATGTGATGCGGATCAACTAGGTGTTACAATGTAATTCGAATGCAAGTGTTGGTGTAGAGTGTTTGCAGTGAGCTAGAGAGCAAAAGTGTTCGAAAGTGTGTGTGAAAGTTACGTGCCTTAATCTGATCCGCCCCCATCTATTTATAGTAAAAGAAATGCAACAAACTATCCTAATAAACCGGGATCTGGCGAATATTCCCCACTCGAACGTTGTAGACCCGGTCTTTCGGGTTCAACGTCTCTCACATAACAGATACGCCCGAGTCTTGAGGAGAAGAAGTCCATCTGACCGTTAGTAACCCATAGCCTCTAACCTGCACGTGGTTAATTTAGTTAACACCAAGATATCACCCAGGATGTTAGCAATATCCTGATCACAAGCAAACAACCAAAAGCAGGATATTAGTCAGGATATGTACGCTCAGAAAATGACCCATAACAATTGTCCCCAAATATATCTGTTGGTATACCAATCCAACGGATATATTTTAAAAATTCTATCTCGTAAATCAAGGCAATTAAATCGAGACGACAGTCAAGATCACATCATAACTTCCAACGCGCTTTTAACTCGATGGAGATCCACAATGCTCCTATATCTTCTCTCTTCTTGTTTGAAAAGCAGATATCTCCAACGGAGTCTCCAGGTAATTCCCTACTTCTCATTCATTTTTTTTGTCAATCTTTCTTCCTTTATCCGCAATGGCTGCCAGAACTTATTCCCAAACCGGTGAATCATTCGAGGCCTTCATTCAGCAGAATCTTCTCAAAAATCCTGAGAAGGAGGTCTGTGCCTTTGATAACGCAGACATTGCGGCTTTGAGAGCTTCCGGTGCTTTCCCCGATAACACGGTCTTTAGACCATTCGATCGGTCAATTCGATCGGATGTTTCTTCTACTGATTGGGTTTGCTTCCCAGCATACCCTTTCTCGCTAGGTCTTCGATACCCTTTTTCCTGAATTTATGATGCAATTCTTCCGGGCCACCGGTATCTCCTTTGCTCAGACCATGCCCATGGTCTGGAGGGTATTAATCGTACTCAACCAAATTAAAAATCTTCACTGTCCCGACCTTTGTATCGAAGATTTGCCAATCGCTTACCGCCTCCGTTCCCACGGTTTTTGCTTTTTTCGACTTCCAACAAACCCCTTATTTTCAAAGCCACCAAAAACGAAGACGGATGGCAACGCAAGTTCTTCTTTGTCAAACGAGACTCCATTGATGAGGGTGCTAGCCTTCCGGTGGAGTGGTTAACCACCGGTAGGATCATGAATGTTCCCATGTACCTTTAGACTTCTGTCATTTGCTAATATCCTCCTTTTTGATCCCATTGCAGTAAATTTCAAGGAAGTAGCTCCCCCTACTGCGGAATCATAGAAAAGAATCAAAACTGTTTACCAATTACCTGCAAGTGATAGGAGTTTTACCACATATATCCCGAGTTCCAGTCAATACTCATCATCTGAAATGTCTGGTAAGGATTACTTTAAAATAATTAATTAGCACAATATAATATAATGAAGGGTAATAAAGATGTAAGACTTTTCCCTTTGCGCAGCACCAGCCAAGATCCCTGAAGTCTTTGACCTCGATGAGCTGGACAGTTATTCTGATCAGGTTCAAATCAAGAAGGAACCTAGTTCCAAGGCCACGGCCTCATCCAAACCCAGCAGTTCCAAGGCCATCGTCATTCCTAAACCTTCGCCAGCTACCAGGCCCCGGAGTTCAAGCTCCCGTAAAAGGAAAGATCTCGATTTCCCCGTCATCTCTAATACATTCCCCTATGAGAATTACGGGTTCATCGAAGCAAGCGGATTCATGACTTCTTTTCTCAACCAGGTCAGTATCCTTGAACCATATCCTGCAGCTTACACCCCTTATAAGTATTTATGAAAACCAATACCTGTCCTCTTAATTTGCAGGGTCTCGAACGTCTGGTTCACTTATATCAGGAATCCTGTGGGCTCAACAAGACGCTTGAATCCAAGTTGAAGAAAGCTGAGGTCACTGTTTTAGTCAAAAAATCTGTTGAGGATATTACAACCAAACTCTATGTTACGGGGTATGATGCTAACAATGTAGAACAATAACAAGGATCACTTCAATGTAAATTGCTGAAATGACACAAGGATTTGTACGGGGAAAAAGCCCTTGATCAAGAGTTGATCTCCGGCACAAAAAACCCCGAGTGATGGAAACTACCGATCACCAAGCTCAGATAAATGAATAAATGTTTACAACTTCGGATAGTAACGAGCTAGGTACAAGGATCACTATCGTAAAATGTGTAAATGTGAGTGAAAACGAATGAATGTTCGTCGAGAGCTCCAAGTGTGCGAGTATATGAGTGTGTGTAGCTGTAAAAATGACTAAGTGTTTCTCTACTAGCTCGTTACCCCTTTTAAAATAGAAATCTAACTACCAAACTAACTATCCAACTTTTGTGCCAAGCCCCCACGTTCTCCATAACGTCCATTTTTGGCCAAGCACGTGCAGAATAGTTTGGGAATATTCTCCAGGAATGTCGCCAAGACTTAGTCAAGCTGGTTATACCTGCGAGATAGTACAAAACATAAGTAAACAATCGTCAGTACGAGGATCCTTAAAGTGTTCCATGATCCTGATCCTGAAGCTCTTCTGAGGATAACCACCTGTCACAGAAGTAAGGATCACTAATTAGGATAACGAATAAGGATCACTAATTGTTAGAAAATCCTCCCCTAACAATTGCCCCCAAAATATAAGGAGTTAAATTGTAAATATGTGAGTTATATTTTACTGATCTTATCCGCAACAAACTAACGGATATATAGTCGTTAAAATAGAACTAGCAGTTGCGATCATGACGTCACGGAAGTGACAATCCTGCAGAATCATAATTATAAATAGAGATATAGATAGGATCATTATGCATTCAAATTCGAAAGAAACTCCCTTTAAATTCTCAGTCGACGATCAACCAGGTATTTCTTTCTCCTCTTTCTTCCTCTCTTACTCTGTTTTTCTTTCTTTATCTCCGTCACTTTGAAAATGTTGCTCCGAAGTTCACCGGCCAAGGATCACCCAAAGAACAGTCCTCCGAAAAGCCAGGGGATCATTGAAGACTCTATTAAAGAACGCTGCTGCTTCAATGATGCTCAGATGGATAGGATCCGCCACTGCTTTCCGGCGAACACCGAATTTAGGCCTTTTGACCCCAATGCCCTGAGCGATCATATCTCTGATAAGTGGGTTGCTTTCCCCGTCACTCCTTTCACCATAGGCTATACATATCCTTTTCCAGCCTTCACCCAATCTTTCTTTTCCCTAACCGGCATCCCTTATATCCAAGCCATGCCGATGATTTGGAGGGTTTTGTACACCCTTGAAAGGATCATCGATCAGGAGGGAATAGATCTAGGAATGGCAGAGCTGGGAGAACTGTATGATCTTACCACCTTTGGCTCTCACCGTTATTTGTTCAAACGTAAACCCGGTGAGGAACACCCGATCTTCAAAGCCACCAAGAATGATGCTAATTGGAAACGGCGCTTCTTTTTTATCAAGAGAGATTCCATCCAGGATGGAAAGGATCTTCCTAAAAAATGGGCTACCCATGGTAGGATGGAGGATCCTGAGAAGGATCACCAGGAAATTTCTTTTGATGTAAGGATAACTTATATTTTTGCTTTCTTTTTATGAAGCTATCACCGTCTCACACCTCAAACTGTCCCCTGCTGCTAAGGAAAGGTTCCTCGCTTTCAAGAAACTTGATCCTGAGACAAGAACTTTCAAGACAACAACCCAAGATTCACAGGAGGTATCCTCAGGCTCTGTCACAATGTTAAGTAAGTATCCTTGTTTAAAATTTAAATAAATAGTGAAATATGAACTAAGAAAAGATACTTATCTTGTTTTAATTATGTAGGTGCTGGAAAATCTGCCAAGCCTGTTTCCCAGTTCAACACGGCTGACCTTGATGTCGTACGATCCAGGAAGAAAAGATCCACTACCAGTCCTAGCATCTCCATTCCAAAGGCACCCACCAAAGGAAAGGGTGTCAAGAAGAGGAAAACTTCTGATGCCGAGGATCTTCAAGGCCTGCCACTGATCCGCCACCAGTTCCTTGAATACTTTAATGATGTAAGGATCCTTAATTCTGCCTAGGTATCCTACTCGTATGAGGATCACTTGATCTTGAACTGCTTTATCCTTTTCTTTGCAGAAATTTACTGAGATTGAGGATTACGTGGGGAATGTTGAGGAGCAGGACAAGAAAATTGCTGACCTCCAACAGGTTGCCGTGCTCAAGGACCTTGCACTTACTGATCTTCGGAAGGAACTCCAAGACGAGAAGACTAAGACAGCTAAACTTCTGATCGACCTTGACTATGAAAAGCATGACCTCATTGAAAATGCTAAGGTCTCTGCCGCCATTACGATGTATCAGACAAAATTGAAGATGGCCCAGGAAGCTCAAGATCCTAGTTTTGACAAAAACAGCTGGGATGTTGAGGGTTGGAAGGCAAGGTTGGCTGATCTTGAGGATGATGAGGAGGAGGCTACTGAGGTTTTGGCGATTGAAGCAAGTGGCAGTGGGAAGGATCTGATGAAGGATACCGCAGCTGGAGGGGATGATGATGCAGCGAAGGCATAGGCTGCATAAATGGGCGATGAAGGACATTTCTAGACGTAGCCGGAGCCCATTTTTTAAGTTTGATAGTTTGTTTTGGTGATGGTGTTTTTTGTTGAACAATGATGGGTTGTACTGAACAATAGGTTTTTAGGATTAAGGGTCATGTATGATCCTTTGGACAATAGGCAGGATTGCAATTGGTGGAGGGATCCTCTGTTTGGGGGATGAAGCCATTGTGATCCTGCCGCCTTTATATTCCTGCACTATCTTTGAACTTATTATCATGTACACCCTTTACCTACCCCAGCGGACGGGCCACGTTTTGCTGATAGAAGCTCGGGTAGGTAATTTTGACAACCTTTTAAGGGTTAGTCTTTTGTTTATAAATAAAAACTTAACCTTTTGTCGCTTATCTCGTGTTGTTATCCTTTTTAATATGTTACTTTCCAACTGTTGTAATGTTCATTCTGTTTATACTTATCAAGCCTTGAAAAATTAGAAAAGATATCCAGAAAGTTTAGGATATGATCAAGGATCACATATCCCATAACCGATAAGTTCTAAAAAGTGATATGGTTTAAGAATCACAAGTTCAGTTGTCAAGTATAAGGGTTATTTAAATAAATCATGAATAGAATTAAAAATAGTTAAGGATCATACCTGAGGATCCAAGTTAGGATCCTAACCTTAATAAGGATAACTATAAGATAAACCTTAGAATAAAGTAATGATCAAGGATCCCTAGTTGCCTATCTTCAAGAACCTGAAATAGAGCATAACTTGGGACTAAGCCAATATAAGAAAAGAGTTAGCAACTGGGGACAAGCCCAAGGATAACTGGGGACGAGCCCAAGGATAACTGGGGACGAGCCCAAGGATAACTGGGGACAAGCCCAAGGATAACTGGGGACAAGCCCAAGGATAACTGGGGACAAGCCCAAGGATTGTATGTAAACTGGAGTATGGCCCTAATTGGCGACTATCCAAACTTAGTGGCATGAAAATGCCAAAACCTTAGCTAACGTGAAAACGTTAGAAACCTTAGCTAACGTGAAAACGTTAGAAACCTTAGGAACGGATGTATGGTACGTCTACCATTATACGTAGGATCCTAAGCATAGCCAGTACAATGGAATTATCAGCCCCTAAAACGAGTACTGGTCCCAATGCCTTGAACTATACCAGGATCATCGTGCGCTACAGACGGAACTGGGGTCAAGCCCGAATAACTGGGGTTAAACCCAAAGGACGGATTGCTTCTGCGGATAACCAACGTTATTCTAAGGATACCAGAACTTTCAAAACTTGAATTCACGTGAGAGATGGATAAAGGATACATGATCCTTATCCTTATATGAGAAAATAATGAAATGAAATAGTTCAAGTTTAGGATATTACCTAAGTAAGGATCACCGATACTTTGAGGATCCTTTAAGGATATCCCTATCGTGAGGATCATTTATGCCATGAGGATCCTGCTCACATAAAATATTTCTTCAAGTGGACAGCATTCCAAGCTCTTGGTAGCAAATCACCTTCCATGGTTAGCAATCTATATGCCCCCTTTCCTGCTTCAGCTTCAATCAAATAAGGGCCTTCCCATTTTGGAGCCAATTTTCCATCAGCAGGATTGGTGGTATTCTGAAATGCTTTCCTTAATACCATATCTCCAACTTGAAACCTCCTGATCTTGACATTTTTGTTGTAAGCACCAGCCATTCTTTGTTGATAACTGGCCATCCTTATCCTAGCCATATCCCTGATTTCTTCAATAGTATCCAGGTCTTGAGCCAAGTTCTCATTATTCTCCTCAGGATCACGGGTACTTGTTCTTGCAGTTGGAACCACCATTTCTGTTAGGATCACTGATTCTGCCCCAAACACCAAAGAGAATGGTGTTTGACCAGTAGCATTCTTGGGGGTTGTCCTATCAGCCCAAAGCACATAGGGTAGTTCTTCTGCCCATTTCCCTTTCTTGGATCCAAGCTTCTTCTTCAAATTGTTGATGATGATCTTGTTTGATGATTATGCCTGACCATTAGCTTGTGGGTGGACTGGTGTTGATGTTATCATCTTAATCCCCCAGCTGTCACAAAAGTTAGTGGTTCTGCCCCCAATAAATTGGGAACCATTATCACATATAATCTCAGAAGGAATTCCAAATCTAGTTATAATATTTCTTTTAATGAAGGATATAACTTCCTCTTCTCTGACTTGGGCAAAAGCTTCAGCCTCTATCCACTTGGAGAAGTAATCCGTCATAGCAAGCATGAATACTTTTCCACCAGGTGCCTTAGGGAGCTTTCCAACTATATCCATACCCCATCTCATAAACGGCCAAGAGGAGGATATAGGATGCAATAATTCAGCTGGTTGATGAAGGATATTGCTGTGTCTCTGACAAGGATCACATCTCTTAGCATACTCCACAGCGTCTCTCTTCATGGTTGGCCAGTAGTATCCTGTTCTCAGGATCCTTGAGAATAATGCCCTGCCCCCAGTGTGGTTTCCACAATCTCCTTCATGGAAGTCTTTTAAAACTTCTTGGACTTCAGGATCCTCAATGCATCTCAAGTATGGTCCTGCAAGAGATCGTCTATACAACATACTATTTATAATTGAGAATTGAGATACCTTAGATTTGAAAGCCCTAGGGTTTTCTCCTGTAGGAATCTCTCCATGTTGTAAGTATCTCATAATTGGTGAGATCCATGATCCTGATCCTGAATGGGATCGAGTATCCTCACTAGGGATCACTGCAGAATCATTTCCTATCTCCATAGCCACATGATCCTCAATAGCCGGATTCAGGATATGGATAATAGGGATCTTGAAATCCTCTGGGATCTTCAAGGATGATCCTAGATTAGCCAATGCATCAGCTTCTGAATTTTCTTCCCTTGGTACCTGTGTCAAACTAAAGGAAACAAAAGAGAGTGCCAAACTTTTGACTATCTCTAAATATTTGGTTAGCTTTTCACCTTTAACAGCATAGGATCCATTAAAGTGGTTTGTAATTAACAATGAATCTACATGTACCTCAAGATACCTGATCCCCATATGCTTTGCAATTTGCAAACCAGCAATTAAGGCTTCATATTCAGCCTCATTGTTAGTGGTTTGGAACTCACAAGCTATAGAGTGGGGTATTATGTCCCCCTGTGGCGATTTTAGTAGTATTCCAAGCCTTGTGCCTTTGACATTTGAGGATCCATCAGTATAGAGTATCCAAGGATCCTTGGTCTCTTCTAGCTGCTGGACTTCTAGCTCAGCCTCTTCTTGTAAATCACTACTGAAATCAGCCACAAAGTCAGCTAATGCTTGGGATTTGATGGCTGTCCTAGGCTCATATCTTATATCATATGCACTCAGCTTCACTGCCCACTTAGCCATCCTTCCTGACATCTCTGGTTTCCTGAGGACATTCTTGATTGGAAAATTAGTTTTAACAATGATAACATGAGTTTCAAAATAATGTCTTAACTTAGTAGATGCCATAATTAATGCAAGAATAAGCTTTTCAAGGTGTGAGTACCTGGATTCGGCATCAAGTAAACTTTTACTTACATAATAGACAGGATGTTGTGTACCTTGATGATCCTTAACAAGGACCGCACTTACTGCTTTTGAGGATACTGCAAGATACAAGGATAGCACATCGCCTTTTTCTGGTTTCATCAAAGCCGGGGCCGAGGATAGGTAATCTTTGAGGGCTCTCAAAGCATTTTCATGCTTCTCCGTCCATTCAAATTTCTTGTTCTTCCTTAGGATATCATAGAACTCTTTGCACTTCTCTGAGGATTTGGATATAAATCTATTCAAAGCTGCTATCCTGCCTGTTAGCCTTTGAACATCCTTAGCATTGGCCGGAGATTTGATGTTCACTATTGCTTTGATTTGTTCCGGGCTAGCTTCAATGCCTCTCTTTGTCACCATATATCCTAAGAATTTACCTGCTTTAACACCAAAGTGACATTTTGAAGGATTAAGCTTCATATTATATTTATCAAGGATATTGAATGCTTCCTCCAAGTCTCTTAGGTGATCCTCAGCTTTCAAGGATTTTACCACCATATCATCTATGTAAACCTCCATAGTTTGTCCAATCTGATCCTTGAACATCATATTCACCAGCCTTTGATATGTTGCACCTGCATTTCTTAATCCGAACGGCATAACAATATAGCAATATATACCAGTTGGAGTCATGAAGGCTGTATCCTCTTGGTCGGATGGTTCCATTTGGATTTGTTGAAATCCAGATGAAGCATCCATAAAAGTTAGCAGTTCATGACCCGCGGTTGCATCCACCATGGAGTCAATGTGGGGTAATGGGAAAGGATCCTTGGGACATGCCTTATTTAAATCGGTAAAATCGACACATACCCTCCACTTTCCGTTTTTCTTTTGAACAACAACCACATTGGCCAACCATCTTGGATACTTGACCTCTCTAATCATACCTGCCCGGAGCAATTTCTCTACCTCTTCCTGGATAATGGCATTCCTTTCCGGTGCAAACTTTCTTCTCCTTTGATGGATTGGTTTGAAGGATCTGTCAATGCCGAGTTTGTGAGTGATTACATCTTTGGATATACCAGTCATGTCTTCGTGTTTCCATGCAAAGGTAGTCTTTCTCCTTTTTAGGAAGGATACGAGGTCTTCTTTCATTTCGCCAAGGATCCCTGATCCGATATAAACTATAGATTCAGGATCATCCGGATCCATAAGGATTTATACCACATCCTGTTCACTCGCCTCCAAGACATCCCTTGGAGGATACTTTGATTGCTATTGCTCCCTGGATTTCGAAGCTGGTTTCATCGATGAAGTATAGCAATTCTTAGCCTCCTGCTGATCACTATCAATCTTCACTATTCCCCAAGGACTAGGGAGCTTCACACATTGATGGTAAGTGGATGGGACTGCTTTCATATCGTGTATCCAGGGCCTGCCAAGGATAACATTACAACAAGATAAACAGTCAATAACACAAAATTTTTGATAAGAGTGTAGGCCTTCAATGTATATTGGGAGTTTAATGTCCCCCAGGGTATTCTTAGTTTCACCACTAAATCCCACGAGCACAGAGGATCTTGGTATGATCTCTGATTCAGGAATACCCATCTTCTTTAGGACATCAAGCTGGATAATGTTCACTGAACTTCCTCCGTCTATAAGGATCCTGCGGACAAAATGGTTAGAAATAAAAAGAGTGATAACTAAACCATCGTGATGAGGATCCTGAATATCAATACGATCCTCTTCATCAAAGGTTATAACTTTTCCTTCGGAGACACTTGATGTTCGAACAGGTCTTTCTCCATTATCCATTTTAGTTTCCTTTGCATGCCTTTTAGCTGCTGAGAAGGATGTGCCACAAATGTCTGATCCTCCAGAAATGAAGTTTATCACTTGTGCATCTGCTGGAGGGGCTGGAGCCTTCTCAGGGATCCTTTCAGGATCCTGAGTCCTTGACTTTTTTCTTCCCAACAATTCCTTTAGATGCCCTTTGCTCAGCAAATATCCAATTTCCTTTCTTAGTGCAATGCATTCTTCTGTGAGGTGCCCAAAATATTCATGGTATGCACACCACTTTGATTTATCCTTAGTTGCAGCTGGCCTATCATTTTTTCTGGGCCATCTAGCTTTATCACCTAGACTCTGCATCGCAAGGATTAGTTCATTGTTATCAACACTAAAACAATATTCAGAAATTGGAGGATAATCCTCATCATCCTCTTCTTGATCAATAGAATGCACGTTCTGGTTATCAGATCTGTTGTAGGATCTGAACTTGTTGTTCCTGAATGAGGATCCTTGCTTATCCTGCTTTGAGGATCCTGCTAACCTCTCCTGGATCCTCTTGTCATCTTCTAGTCGAATGAATCTAAGTGCTCGGGTTCCTACCTCATCTAAGTTCCTGCACGGTGTCATAACAAGATCATCAAAGAAAGACGAATCCCTAAGCAATCCCATTTTAAAGGCCTCAACAGCCGTGGCTATATCTAAGTTGGGAATGTCTAAGGATTCTTTACTGAATTTGGTAATGTAATCCCTTAATGATTCATTATGACCCTGGGTTATCCTATATAGATCACTAGTTAATCGTTCAAATTTCCTACTACAAGAAAACTGATTATTAAATAGATTAACTAGATTAGCAAATGAGGTAATAGAGTAGGGGGGAAGACTTAGCAGCCATTTGAGAGCTGATCCAGTAAGAGTGGATCCGAATCCTTTGCACATGCATGCTTCCTTTAACCTTTCTGGGATTGGATTGATCTCCATCCTCTCCCTGTATTGTGCTATGTGTTCTTCAGGATCCGTCGAACCATCATACAGTTTCATTGTAGGCACATGGAACCTCTTAGGTATCTCAGCATCACAGATTGGTGGTGCAAAACGAGATATCTTATGGCTCCCATCTGCAATCTCTGGGATAGGTTTGACTACTCCCGGAACACTTGATATCATATCCTTTAGCTTTTGCAATTCTCTGGCCATGGCATGATTGATACCTGGATCCTGCATAAGACCATGGTTAGTAGTATAAGAATTGTTAAAAGTGTTACCTCCCATTGGATTCAAGTTAGGAAGAATGGATGTTAATCCATATTGTTGGGGCTCTGGAATGATCGAGGGACCAGTAGAAGCATTGGTCTGCATTGGAATAAAATCTCCCTGATGGACATCTGAACTTCCTGTTTGCAAACTCCTCAAGGATCCTGGCATCTGGAAGGATCCCTGAAACTGGGACGATCCTGGAACAAAGGAGGATCCTTGAACCTGGGATGATCCTGGAACGAAGGAGGATCCTTGAACCTGGGATGATCCTGGAACGAAGGAGGATCCTTGAACCTGGGATGATCCTGGAACGAAGGAGGATCCTTGAACCTGGGATGATCCTGGAACGAAGGAGGATCCTTGAACCTGGGATGATCCTGGAACGAAGGAGGATCCTTGAAACTGCTGCATTCCTGAGTATCCTCCTGAACTCGTGAGGGATCCCATATGCTGAGGATAGGATCCCGCTGGCTGGAAATATGAACCTGATGCCTGGGTCATTGTTGTTGTTCCGTAGTGCACTCCTTTTGGTCCACCCACATATTGAATGTCTGGAACCACTGATGGCTGAGAAGTAATCACCGGAGTATCAAAATTCAAAGATCTGGGCATCAGTGGGGAACGATCCTCTGCCGTTTTCTTCTGTTTCTTAATTTCGTCAATCTCCCGGAGGATCCTTTCGTTGGTCTTATCCTGCTTTTGTGCATGATTCCTCATCTGCAAAATCAAGGCATAGAGATCATTAGTAGTAGGATTAGTTGAAACAGAAGAAGTAGGTGGTTTTGAGAAAATGGGAGTTGGTTTCTTCGCGGCATTCTCAGTATTCTTCTGGGATCCAGAAGGTGGTGGAGGCAAAGGAGGGACGCCTTGTGAAGAAGTGAATGAGGGCATCAAGTTTGAAGCATTCTTCGCTGAGGAAGCCATTTGCTTGGTTGTAGTGAAACGAAATGAGCACAAAAATGCGTATTTTTCTAAGGACGAAGCACCAATTGCCCCACGGTGGGCGCCAAAACTGTTTTGGTCAAAAAACCTGTTGAGGATATTGCAACCAAACTCTATGTTACGGGGTATGATGCTAACAATGTAGAACAATAACAAGGATCACTTCAATGTAAATTGTCGAAATGACACAAGGATTTGTACGGGGAAAAAGCCCTTGATCAAGAGTTGATCTCCGGCACAAAAAACCCCGGGTGATGGAAACTACCGATCACCAAGCTCAGATAAATGAATAAATGTTTACAACTTCGGATAGTAACGAGCTAGGTACAAGGATCACTATCGTAAAATGTGTAAATGTGAGTGAAAACGAATGAATGTTCGTCGAGAGCTCCAAGTGTGCGAGTATATGAGTGTGTGTAGCTGTAAAAATGACTAAGTGTTTCTCTACTAGCTCGTTACCCCTTTTAAAATAGAAATCTAACTACCAAACTAACTATCCGACTTTTGTGCCAAGCCCCCACGTTCTCCATAACGTCCATTTTTGACCAAGCACGTGCAGAATAGTTTGGGAATATTCTCAAGGAATGTCGCCAAGACTTAGTCAAGCTGGTTATACCTGCGAGATAGTACAAAACATAAGTAAACAATCGTCAGTACGAGGATCCTTAAAGTGATCCATGATCCTGATCCTGAAGCTCTTCTGAGGATCACCACCTGTCACAGAAGTAAGGATCACTAATTAGGATAACGAATAAGGATCACTAATTGTTAGAAAATCCTCCCCTAACAGTCACCATCTCTGATCAGGGTATGATTGCAGCCGCCAAATCTCGGCACTACGAGGAGAAGTTCAAGGTTATGACCCACGAACACCAGAACGCTCTCAACAAAGCTACTCTCCAGGCCCAAGCCGATCTTGACACTGCCCAAGCTCAACATGAACAGGATATGGTCAGCTACCGGGAAAGCCTCAAAAGTTCCGTCGTCACTTCTCTCCTCCAAGCCAGGCTAAAGATGGCCTACGAAGCCAAAACACTAGGCTTCGAATGCCATTCTTGGGACATCAGTGCTTGGGAAACAAAGCTAAAGAGCCTTGGCGACACTTCTGCCAAACCTGCTGCTGAAGGATCTTCAAAAGCAGTTGAAAAACCAACCGGTGCTGAGAAGGATGCTGAGGCGGATCCCGTGACGGATGCTGCTGAAACTACTATGAACGAAGAAGGCGCTGCTTCCAAAAGCTTATTTTCTTTAAATTTGAGAGTTATGCTTTTGTTTGAACAACTTTATTTCGTGTCTTATGAACAGTTTTTATTTTTGTATAAAACAATTTGATAGCCGAAGGTGGATGGGACCTGGGTTTTAGGATGAAACCTTCAGTTATCAACTGGTACTGCTTATTTAAAATAATTTCATCTTTCAATTTACTTGCTATTGTTTTCTGTATTTCTTAGTGTAGATCTTAGCTTTACAAAATTTTGTACAACTATCTCTTGAAAATATCCTGATCAATATACTCAGTGATACATTATGAAAACTTTTATTAAATAGAACTTCTAAAAATTCAATCAACTTTAGAGAAAACTTCTAAAGAATAAAAGATAGTCCACTTTCCAAAACCTGTTTTGACATTACTTGTTTGATCAAGGTTTTAATTTCAAACTAGTATCACTTCCAAATTTTTCAATCAAATATCCCGAAACGCATCCCAAAAACACATTTTGAAGATATATCCTGAAGGTATATCCTTTTCAGGATACTTAAACCTTAACCTGAGTTATAAAATTTATGTAAGGTTTACAAAGGAAAGATCATACAAGGAACTGGGTCTAACCCTTGTGTTTTGGTCAAAAATTACCGAAGCAATTTAGTGATCAAATTAGTAATGTGAGGTAGTGTGCTAAAAAGTTTGTGGAAAATATGCTTGTTGAGTTATTTAGAAAACCAGTATTCAGGATACGGCTCAGGATATTGAGCTGTATCTGCGATCAAACAGTGAGCAAATAATAAGCAAAAAGTAAAGGAAACGACACGAGATATACGAGGAAAGCCCTTGATCAATCTAGATCGCCGGCATAAAACCTCGGGAGCTGACAATCGCAGCTGCCTTGTTCTTCTTATTGCTTTTAACTTCAGGATACAGTGCAGGATATCAACCAGATCTCTAAGTGTTACAATAAATTCGTGAGAGAGTACAATTTGCGAGAGAGCAAGTGTTGGTGTGTAGTGAGTGTGATTGCAGTGAAAATGTTGTGTCCTATTCGATCTGGTGTTCCTCCTATTTATAGTAACGAAATACAAACAAATATCCCTATAAATATGGGATGCTCCGAATATTCCATCACGAACGTTGTAGACCGAGTAATAAGGCTTCAACGTCTTTCTTTGAACGGTTTGGACCGAGTCTTCCGCAGAACAAGTCTTTGTGAACGTTGCTAGCCTCCATCCCACGTACCTGCACGTAATCCGTTAGTGATCCTGAGGATACCATTTAGGATATTACCAATACCCTGAATCTGCACCCCGGATATGAACAGATATTATTTAATCAAGATAAAAGCCAATATATTTCTCAGGATATGAGCTCAGAAATTAGCCCATAACAATTGTCCCCAAAAATGTTACCGTTTAGTATCCTCATTACTAACGGTTACATTTTTTACGCAAACCGAGGCAATTAAGAGATAAGACCTGTGATGTGACCATCTGCAACTACCCAGCCTATATCTACTCATCATGCCCTATATCTTCTCACCCTCATCCCTTTTTTAATCATAATCGTCAAGGAAAAAGGTACATTTTCTCTCTATCTTCCATACTTATCTTCATCTTTCTCTCCGGCGAAAAATTCAATCGATCAAATGCCGCGCCAAACAAGATCCAGTTCAGGTGACTCGGCCCCTACGTTCTACCAACAAAACCTTCTCCAAGAACCGGAGAAGGAAGCCTGTACCTTTGATAGTGCCCACCTGTCTGCCTTAAAATCCTCCGGTATCTTCCCGGAAGGAACCATATTTAGACCGTTTGACCGTGAAATCCGGTCAGATATGGTCTCCAACGAGTGGATTTGCTTTAGTGCTTTCCCTTTTACCCTAGGGCTTCGATTCCCCTTTCCGGATTTCATCACCGAGTTCTTTAATATCACAAAAATCTCTTTTAGCCAAACAATGCCAATGCTCTGGCGTGTCTTAACTGTTCTTGACCAGATCAAGAGAAACCACATTCATGATCTTTCCATCCATGATCTCCCCCTGGCTTACAAGCTTAGATGCCACGGATCATGTAGATTTCTGTTTTATTCTACTTCCGGTGACCCATTGATACTTCGTGCCACCAGGAACGAGGATGGTTGGCAATCCAAGTTTTTCTTTGTAAAAAGGGACTCAATCCCTGGTGGGACGGAATATCCGGTACAATGGTTGAGAAAGGGTAGGATTTAGGGTTTAAGAATGATCCTGCCGCTCATCCTGTTCCATATCCTGAACTAACTTATCTTCTTTATTGTGCAGCTGATTTCAGGAAGATTGCTCCTCCTCTTGCCAATTCTCAAGAAAGAATAGACGCCATTAGACTTCTCCCAGAGGCAGAAAGAAGTTTCAACCCTTCTCCACCAACTCCAAGTCCTCTTTCAAGTGCCAACATGTCTGGTAAGGATCCTGCAAGATATCCTGCACACATATGCTTCTTATCTGTTATTTGTAGGAGGGATTTAGAATTTACTCCCTGTGTGCAGATTCCAGCAAAGTCCCAGTTTATCTAGACCTGGATGAACTTGACAGTTACCCAACTCCAGCCATAGTCAAGAAGGAAACTCCTGCTACCACCAGCTCCAAGCCACTCCCGGCTCCTAAGACCAATCCAAGAACCCGTGCTTCCGCAGCAAAAAAGAGAAAGGGCCTTGAGGTCAGTACTCCAGGCTCAGAAGGGTTCTCCTATGATGAACTCAGCTTCTCCGACTCCTTAGAGCCAATGACATCCTTCCTCAACAAGGTAATATCCTGATGCATATCCTTCATGTATATCCTGCACATATATCCTGCACATATATCCTAACAGGATATCCTGGTAGGATACCTTAGTCAGCATACATTCTAACCCCATACCTGTGATCAATGTGCAGGGCCTTCAGCATTTGCTCCACTTGTACAATGACGCTTGTGGTACTGTGGCACTTCATGAAGCCAGGATCAAGCAGCTTGAGAGCACCGTTGCCGACCAAGGTGCTATCGCCGAAGCAAAGAGCCGGCATTATGAAAGCTTGCTAAAGAAGGTCACCCAAGATGCTGAGGTCAAACTTGCCAGTGTTCAAATGGACCATGACCAGGCCTTAATCAGCTTTCGAGAGGGAGTCAAGGCTTCTGCTATCGTCTCCCTGCTACAAGCACGCATCAAGATGGCCTACGAGGCCAAGGAGACAGGCCTTGTTTGTCCATCTTGGCCAGTTGAATCCTGGGTGGCCAAGTTGAAGGAGCTCGGAGGCAAAGCTGTGCCACTTCCTGCTGAAGCCGGTGAGTCTTCCAAGTCAACGGAGCTAGTGGTCCAAGCTGGAGAGAAGAAGGATGCTGGAGGTGATGCTGAGATGGACATTGGTCAGGATGCTGCGCAGGATGCTGGTAAAAATGCTGGAGCAGAGAAGTCTGAGAAGGTTGGAGGCGATGCCGCTGTGTGAGGGCATTTAGGTGGGCGATGACGGATATACGTGCCAAGGCCAGAGCCCACCTTTTTGAATTTGAATGTTGGTCTGTAGTCCCACAAACAATTTACTTTTCCGCACTTTACTTTTCCGTACCTGAACAATTTACATTTCCTGCACGCTTTTTGAACAATACAACAGTTGAAGGTGGATGGGTCTCGGTTTGAGATGAAGCCCTCAACTGTTGGGTGAATATGATTATGAACTACTAGTGCTCTTAGTGGATGGGCCTTGTTTTGAGGTGAAACTAAGAGCACATCTTTTGGTATGCTAATAATATAACTACTTTCTTTTGACTTTATTGTTGTTGTCATTAACATACGAATTTTACTTGTGAAAATTGTTTGTTTTGAACATATATCATAAATGTATCCTGGGGGATATCCTGAAATATATCTTGAAAAGGATATTGAAATATAACCCATAAATTGTCCAAATAAAAAGGAGAGATCATACCAGAGATTCTTAGAGAATCAATCCTTTATCATAAATTTGTCCCCAGTGCATACTTATAAACTTGGATCCATCCTTCGGATTAGAATAATGTGTGTCCCCTGCGTTTGACAAAGACACAAATATGTTTACCTTTTGGCTTGAATGAATTCCGAATGCCCAAGGGCAGGACCCCCGATATCCTGAGAAGAATCCTTAGCATATTGGGGATAAACCCTGATATCTGGGGATAAACCCTGAATTTCATGCGCTACAGGCGAGAGTGTACAAACTCCTAGACTTAAAAGGTGAAAACCTTTAAACCTTTGAGAGTATGAAAATACTCTTTCGTGAGAGAGGGTGATCAATCCTCATATACCTTTAGAATCCAGGATATAGCCAACAGTAACGAAATTGTCAGCCACTTTTACATGAACTGGTCCCGCTACCTTGAACTACACCTAGATAACTTGCGCTCCAGGCGAGGTGTTTAAACCCAATTCGAAAGAAAGGTGAATACCTTTAAACCTGTGAAGGGATCAGGATCCCTTAAACGTGAGAGAGGGGGCCAATCCTCTAATCTTTCGACTTATCCTGAGTATATATCCTGGAGCTATATCCTGAAACATATCCTGCAAAACAGTTCTAAACTAAGGTGGGTGTTAGCTTGGCTAACACCCCTCCGATGCTTAAGTCAGTATTGGGTTCAAGATAATAAACAAATATATTTTAAAGAGATAGAACACATACCATTCCGAGATAGAAAACAAATTCTACTCTTACTTGAAATAGAGCTTCAAATGTATTGCATTCCAGGATCTTGGTAGCATATCCCCTTCCACATTCCTGAGTCGATATGCTCCTTTCCCTGCTTCTGACTCAACTTCATAAGGTCCTTCCCATTTCGGAGCTAGCTTGCCATCGGCAGGATTAGTGGTGTTTTGAAAAGCCTTTCTCAGCACCCAATCACCAACTCGAAATCTTCTAGTCCTTATGTTCTTATTGTATGCCCTGGATATTCTTTGTTGATATGCTGCTATCCTCAGCCTTGCTGCATCTCTTTTTTCATCTATAGTATCCAGATCCTGACATAAGACTTCAGGATTCTGTTCAGGATCCTGTAGCATAGATCTTGCAGTAGGTATCGTCATTTCCGTTGGAATCATTGCCTCTGCTCCAAATACCAAGGAAAACGGGGTTTGGCCAGTTGCATTCTTCACCGTTGTCCTATCAGCCCACAAAACAAAGGGTAACTCTTCCGCCCATCTTCCTTTCTTGGCTCCAAGTGTCTTCTTTAAGTTGTTGACTATTATCTTGTTCGAGGATTCGGCTTGTCCATTCGCTTGAGGATGTACCGGAGTAGATGTGATCATTTTGATTCCCCAACTTTTGCAAAAGTCAGTAGTCCTTTTGCTTATAAACTGGGACCCATTATCACAAATGATCTCAGCTGGTACTCCAAACCTAGTCAGGATATTCCTCTTTATGAAGGATACTACTTCTTGGTCTCTTACTTGAACGAATGCTTCAGCCTCGACCCACTTAGAGAAATAATCCGTCATTGCTAACATAAATACTTTTCCTCCCGAAGCCTTTGGCAACTTCCCTACTATATCCATCCCCCACTTCATGAATGGCCAAGGGGAAACTACAGGATATAGTGGTTCAGCTGGTTGATGTAGTATGTTACTATGCCTTTGACATGCATCACATCTTCGAGCATATTCTGCAGCATCTTTTCTCATTGTTGGCCAAAAGTATCCTGTCCTCAATACTTTCGAGAATAATGACCTGCCCCCAGTGTGATTACCACAGTTCCCTTCATGTATATCCTGAAGTACTTCTTTGGCTTCATGATCCTCCAAGCACCTTAAATATGGTCCTGCAAGAGATTTCTTGTATAGAATGTTATTTATAATAGTGAATCGTGATACCTTCATCCTAAATGCCTTAGGATTTTCATTTTCGGGGATGTGTCCATCTTTAAGATATTTCAGAATTGGAGTTGTCCAGGATTCAGGATACTGTTCAGGACATTCCACTCCAGGATCCCGAATATCCGCTACTTCTTTATCTTGAGGATTCGTTGCAGGATATAAAACATGTATTATTGGTATTTGGGTCCCTTCCGGTATCCTGACTGATGATCCCAGATTTGCTAAGGCATCCGCTTCAGCATTATCCTCTCTTGGTACCTGTTCAAGTGTAAAAACATCGAAATATCCTGCTAATTTTTTGAGAATATCGAGGTATTCGACTAACTTCTCACCCTTAACTGCATAGGATCCATTAAAATGATTAGTAATTAACAAGGAGTCAACATATACTTGCAAATTCTTGATATTCATACTTTTAGCCAGCTCTAATCCTGCAATTAAAGCTTCATATTCTGCCTCATTATTAGTAGCAGGAAATTCACACCTAATAGCCTGGGGTAATATGTCCCCCTGTGGCGATTTTAGTAGTATTCCCAATCCTACTCCTCTTATATTAGATGCACCATCAGTATATAATGTCCAGGATCCTGAGGATTCTCCTAATTGTTGAACTTCTAGGTCTGCCTCATCCTGAATGTCACTACTAAAATCAGCCACAAAGTCAGCTAAAGCCTGAGATTTTATGGCATTCCTAGGTTCATATACTAAATCATAGGCACTTAGCTTTACCGACCACTTAGCCATCCTGCCTGACATCTCTGGTTTTCTAAGCACATTCTTGACAGGATAATTTGTTTTAACATGAATCCTATGAGTTTCAAAATAATGTCTAAGTTTTGTTGATGCCATGACTAATGCTAGTATTAATTTTTCTAAGTGAGAATACCTAGTTTCAGCATCTAACAAACTTTTGCTAACATAATAAACAGGATATTGCTGACCTTCATGGTCCTTTACAAGGACGGCACTTACAGCGTTCCCCGATACCGCGAGGTATAGGGATAATGGTTCACCATTCTCAGGCTTCATTAGTAGAGGTGCGGTTGAAAGATATTGCTTTAACTCCCGTAGGGCCGCTTCGTGCTTCTCACCCTACTCGAATTTTTTGTTCTTCTTCAGGATATCATAAAAATCTTTGCATTTCTCTGAGGATCTTGAGATAAATCTGTTTAATGCTGCCACTCGCCGCGTTAATCATTGAACATCTTTCATATTTGAGGGTGATTTAATATCCAAGATGGCTTTGATCTGCTCCGGGCTTGCTTCTATTCCTCTTTTGGTCACCATATATCCTAGAAATTTTCCTGCCCCCACTCCGAAATGGCACTTAGCAGGATTCAGCTTCATATTATACTGATCCAGGATATCAAACGCTCCTTTAATATCCTGGAGGTGATCCTGAGCTTTCTTTGACTTTACTACCATATCGTCAATGTATACTTCCATGGTGTCCCCCAGTTTGTCTTTGAACATCATGTTTACCCATCTTTGGTATGTTGCACCTGCATTTTTCAAACCAAAAGGCATAGCTGTGTAACAATAAATACCTGTTGGCGTCATGAAGGCAGTATCCTCCTGGTCAGAAGGCTCCATTTGGATCTGTTGAAATCCTGAGGATGCATCCATGAAAGTCAGCATTTCATGCCCAGCAGTGGCATCTACCATCGCATCAATATGGGGAAGAGGAAATGGATCTTTAGGACAAGCTTTATTCAAGTCTGTGTAATCCACACAGACTCTCCATTTTCCGTTCTTCTTCTGTACCACTACCACGTTTGCTAGCCACCTTGGGAATTTGACTTCTCTAATCATTTTGGACTTCAACAATCTTTCGACTTCTTCTTGAATAATGGTATTGCGTTCAGGAGCAAACTTTCTTCTTTTTTGTTGCACGGGCTTGAATGTCTTATCAATTCCAAGCTTGTGAGTAATAATATCTTTGGATATGCCTGTCATATCCTCATGCTTCCATGCAAACGTCGACATCCTGCATTTTAAAAAGTTAATTAATTGTTCTTCAATATCCTGAGGGATATTGGTCCCCACGAGCACCGAAATATCGGGATTATCCTGGTCCAGGACAATTTTCTTCACATCCTGCTCCGGATCCTCCACGATATCCTGGGCCCGCATCTTTAATTGCTATGCTGCACTAGGTTTGGTTGAGGATTTCATTGAGGATGAGTAGCATTCTTTCGCCTCCTGCTGGTCGCTATCAACTTTAACAACTCCCCAGGGGGTAGGTATCTTGATGCATTGGTGATATGTTGATGGCACGGCTTTCATATCGTGAATCCACGGTCTTCCCAATATAATGTTATAGCAGGATAGAGAGTCCATTACACAGAAACGTTGTATCGAGTTGACTCCTTCAACGTACACCGGCAACTTTATCTCCCCTACTGTGTTTCTGGCCTCTCCACTGAACCCAACAAGCACGGTGGACTTCGAAGTGATATCCATTGGAGATACGTTCATTCTTTTAAGCGTCTCTAGTTGGATTATGTTGACGGAGCTGCCATTATCAACCAATATCCTGCGTACAAAATGGTTAGCCACATATAACGTTATTACCAGAGCATCATGGTGAGGATCCTGGACAGTATCCCTGTCATCGGCATCAAATGTGATCACTTTGTCAGTTGTGAGTGTAGTCATCCTGACAGGTTTGTCTCCCCTTTCGGCCTTAGCTTCTTTTGCATGTCTCTTTGCTGCCGAATACGAAGTCCCACAAATGTCGGATCCTCCCGAAATGAAGTTGATTATCTTGGCATCCGCGGGAGGTGAGGCTGCTCGCTCAGGATCCTTCTCAGTATCCTGACCCTTATTCTTCTTTCTTCCCAAGAGATCTTTCAAATATCCCTTGCTTAGAAGATAGCTTATCTCTTTCCTCAAAGCAATGCAATCCTCGGTCATATGTCCGAAATCTTCGTGGAAAGCACACCATTTTGATTTGTCTTTCCAATCCGCTTTTTGTTGATTCTTCCGAGGCCATCTTGCCTTGTCGCCTAGACCCTGCATGGCATACATCAATTCAGGAATGTTAACAGAAAAGCAATAATCTGATAATTCAGGATACTCTTCAGGATCCTCATCTTCGACAGCATTCACTCTCTTATTCTCATTTCTGCCATATGGCTTAGGCCGATACGACTTGAATGAGGATTCTGACTTCCTGTTAGTTGACTCATAAGTGTTGGATGAGTTCATCCTTTCTTGCATCTTTCTGTCATCTTCCAACCGAATGTATCTTAGGGCCCTGTTCCGAGCTTCATCCAGGTTCCTGCATGGGTTCATTACAAGGTCCTGGTAAAATTGAGAATCTTTTTGCAACCCCATCTTGAAAGCTTGCACAGCTGTTGCAACATCAAGATGAGGAATGTCTAGTGATTCTCGGCTAAACTTGTTCACATAATCCCTAAGGGATTCCTGAGGCCCTTGTGTTATCCTGTAGAGATCACTTGTTAATTTTTCAAAGCTCCTACTACAAGAAAACTGACTATTAAATAAATTTACTAAATGAGCAAAAGATGTGATTGAATGTGGAGGAACATTCAAGAGCCACTTCAAAGCTGATCCTGTCAAGGTTGAACCAAAACCCTTGCACAAGCATGCTTCTTTGAGATCCGGAGGGATAGGGTTGATCTCCATCCTCTCCCTATACTGAGCAATATGCTCCTCAGGATCCGTCGTTCTGTCGTAAAGCTTCATGTTGGGGGTTTGGAACCTCTTTGGAATCTCAGCATCACAGATAGGATATGCAAAGCGAGATATCTTATGGCTATCTTGAGACACTTCCGGGATTGGCTGGACCACCCCGGGTACACTTGATATCATTTCCTTCAACTTTTGAAGTTCCCTGGTAAGTGCTGACGTCACACCTGTATCCTGCAAGGATCCACTATTGTTAGTAGCATGAGTATTATTATTATTTAATATGTTACTCGTTGGAGGATTCTGCCCATATCCTGAAGCATATCCTGAGCTCCTTATGGTCGATATCCTGACCGAGGAGGGTATTTCAGGAGTATGATTCTGAGGAAGGCTGGGCACAATATTCCCCCTGTTATCCTCTGTATACACGGCTGAACTGAAGTTCAAAGCCCTGGGTTGTAATGGAGTGACAATATCCTCAGTGGATCTGCTCGAGCCAGACTTCAGGAGTTGTATTTCCCTTAAAAGCATTTGGTTTGTTTCCTGCTGCTGCCTCATTTGTTCCTGCACACTTCCAAACAGGGTTAAAATTTCGTCGTTAGATGCTAAAACAGGGGCAGATTCTTGAACAGTGCGAGTAGGGATAATATCCTGAGGTCGTGTAGAGGCTGGCATTCTTGGAGGAGGTGGTGGAAGCACCGAACCTGTAGTAGCAGAAGTCGTAGCAGACATAGTAGAGGAACTCATGTTTGATCGTGAGGCCATTGTGGACAATGTGGCAAAAAGTTTTGAAAATAAAAAACCGATTAGCGATTTAACAATAATTTTTAGTAAAGATAGCACCACTTGCCCCACGGTGGGCGCCAAATTGTTTTGGTCAAAAATTACCGAAGCAATTTAGTGATCAAATTAGTAATGTGAGGTAGTGTGCTAAAAAGTTTGTGGAAAATATGCTTGTTGAGTTATTTAGAAAACCAGTATTCAGGATACGGCTCAGGATATTGAGCTGTATCTGCGATCAAACAGTGAGCAAATAATAAGCAAAAAGTAAAGGAAACGACACGAGATATACGAGGAAAGCCCTTGATCAATCTAGATCGCCGGCATAAAACCTCGGGAGCTGACAATCGCAGCTGCCTTGTTCTTCTTATTGCTTTTAACTTCAGGATACAGTGCAGGATATCAACCAGATCTCTAAGTGTTACAATAAATTCGTGAGAGAGTACAATTTGCGAGAGAGCAAGTGTTGGTGTGTAGTGAGTGTGATTGCAGTGAAAATGTTGTGTCCTATTCGATCTGGTGTTCCTCCTATTTATAGTAACGAAATACAAACAAATATCCCTATAAATATGGGATGCTCCGAATATTCCATCACGAACGTTGTAGACCGAGTAATAAGGCTTCAACGTCTTTCTTTGAACGGTTTGGACCGAGTCTTCCGCAGAACAAGTCTTTGTGAACGTTGCTAGCCTCCATCCCACGTACCTGCACGTAATCCGTTAGTGATCCTGAGGATACCATTCAGGATATTACCAATACCCTGAATCTGCACCCCGGATATGAACAGATATTATTTAATCAAGATAAAAGCCAAGATATTTCTCAGGATATGAGCTCAGAAATTAGCCCATAACACCTAGTATTAACCTCCAATCCCTTTTGCTACTTCTCCTACTAAGATGTCCCCAGTTCGAGACTCTTAGCTCAACTTTGATCCTTTATGCATCATACAATTGCTTTAGATGGAATGTCCCTTGTGCATGAAGTCCTCAAACACTTAGAAAATTTTTGAACACTAGGTCCAATTGTATAGACATTTTTTTGTGTTACAGGGGTAAAACCCAAAATGTACTGGAGATAAATCCTTTGTATCCTGGGGGAAATTCCAAATTTTCGTGCGCTACAAGCGGGAGTGTATAAACTCCAAGACTTAGAAAGGTGAAAACCTTTAAACCTTAGAGAGTATGAAAATACCCTTTCGTGAGAGAGGGTGATCAATCCTCATATACCTTTAGGATTCAGGATATAGCCAATAGTAACGAAATTGTCAGCCACTTTTACATGGACTGGTCCCGCCACCTTGAACTATTCCCGAATAACTTGCGCTCCAGGCGGGGTGTTTAAACCCAATTCGGAAGAAAGGTGAATACCCTTAAAGCTGTGAAGGGATCAGGATCCCTTATACGTGAGAGAGGGGGCCAATCCTCTAATCTTCCGAAGTATCCTGAGTGTGTATCCTGGTGCTATATCCCGAAGTATATTCTGCAAAACCACCATAAGCTAAGGTGGGTGTTAGGCTGGCTAACACCCCTCCGATGCTTAAGTCAGTAATAGGTTCAAAATAGTAAATAATATAAAAATTTAATAAGAGAGACAGAATTCATACCATCCTGAGTTGGCATTTAAATTCCATACTCACTTGAAATAGAGTTTTAGATGTATAGCATTCCAAGATCTCAGTAGCATATCCCCCTCTATATTCTTGAGTTGGTATGCATCTTTTCCTGATTCTGATTCAACCTCATATGGTCCTTCCCATTTTGGAGCCAGCTTTCCATCAACAGGATTAGTAGTATTCTGAAAAGCCTTTCTTAACACCCAATCTCCAACTTTAAACCTTCTAGTCCTTATATTCTTGTTGTATGCTCTGGATATACTTTGTTGATATGCTGCCATCCTTAGCCTTGCTGCATCTCTTGTCTCATCAATAGTATCCAGTTCCTGGCATAGGACTTCAGGATTCTGCTCAGGATTTTTGAGGTTGGATCTTGCTGTAGGTATCACCATTTCCGTCGGGATCACCGCTTCTGCTCCAAACACTAAGGAAAATGGGGTTTGACCAGTTGCATTTTTTACCGTCGTTCTATCAGCCCACAAAACAAAGGGTAGTTCTTCTGCCCATCTTCCTTTCTTGGCCCCTAATCTCTTCTTCAAGTTGTTGACAATTATCTTGTTTGAGGATTCAGCTTGTCCATTTGCTTGAGGATGTACCGGGGTGGACGTAATCATTTTGATTCCCCAACTCTTACAGAAGTCAGTAGTCCTTTTACTTATAAATTGAGATCCGTTGTCACAAATTATCTCAGCTGGTACCCCAAACCTAGTCAGGATATTCCTTTTTATGAAGGATACCACTTCCTGATCTCTAACTTGAACAAATGCTTCTGCTTCAACCCACTTGGAGAAATAATCCGTCATTACCAACATGAAAACCTTCCCTCCTGGAGCCTTTGGAAGCTTTCCCACTATATCCATACCCCACTTCATAAACGGCCAAGGGGAAACAGTAGGATACAGCGGTTCGACAGGCTGATGTAATATGTTACTATGTCTTTAACATGCATCGCATCTTCGAGCATATTCTGTGGCATCTTTCCTCATCGTCGGCCAATAATATCATGTCCTTAATATTTTTTAGAATAAGGACCTGCCCCCAGTATGGTTACCACAATCCCCTTCATGTATATCCTGAAGTACTTCTTTGGTTTTGGGATCCTCCAAGCACCTCAGATTTGGTCCTGCAAGAGATTTCTTATACAAAACATCATTTATAATAGTGAATCATGATACCTTCATTCTAAAGGCTTTAGGATTCTCATTCTTTGGGATGTGTCCTTCCTTGAGATATCTCATGATTGGAGCCGTCCAGGACTTAGGATCCTCCTCAGGATACTCCTCATCAGGATTCTGAATACTTATTACTTCCTTATCCCGAGGATTCGTCGCAGGATATAGGATATGTAATATTGGTATTCGGGTTCCTTCCGGTATCCTGCCCAATGATCCCAGATTTGCCAAGGCATCAACTTCAGCATTATCCTCTCTTGGTACCTGTTCAAGTGTAAAAATATCGAAATATCCTGCTAATATTTTGAGAATTTCGAGATACTCGATTAACTTCTCTCCTTTAACTGCATAGGTTCCATTAAAGTGATTAGTGATTAACAAGGAGTCAACATATACTTGCAAATTCTTGATATTCATATTTTTAGCCAACTCTAATCCTGCAATTAAATGTAACACCTCGAAAATTCACGTCCTATAATGTATTGACACGTGTCATAAGCTTGAACGTGTGAACGAATACTCTAGAGGGACTAAAGTTGACAAATAAAGAAACTATGTTAATATAAGGGTTCAAAATGTCAACAATGGATAAATATGCCTTACAATAACCCTACAAGATGTTTATACATTCACACGAATGAATCATGGATCATACGAAGCTAAATATAAAAGAAAGTGAGAGATTACAAACTACAGGGGTTAAAGGTGTCAACATTTTTAAAGTATACCTCTGAGTGACCTTTTAGCAAACCCGAAGCTTTGTAACGATTAAATATGCTCACTAGAATACATGATAAAAATATCATCAAGTTTCGTTATCGTATGAGAAAGTTATGATCAAATTCATATACGAGGGGTTAAAAGCGTCAACGTTGAAATTTATGGCTATCCGGCTTATCGCAAGGTTAACCAAGGACTTAACGATGTTGGGTTATGTCTTAAGGCCCTTAAAAGTCAAGTTGGAGGACCCATAGTGCAAGAAATAAAGGTAAAAATCAAGTCTGGAAGTTCAGGGGCCAAACTGTAAATTTTTGAAAGTTTTGTTCCCTGGAGAAGGCTTACGGACCTCAACACTCTGAGCGTTGAGGTGCGCAAGCAGTCTTACGGACCTCAACACCCAGAACGTTGAGGTGCGTAAGACCTGCAGCTGGGCGAAAATGATGACAGTTGCCTGTCCAAACGGTTACACCGACTTAAAAGCTGGGTTTTCGATTCAAGGGGCTCCTATATCTGGTTTTTAGCTTCCTAGGCCACCTGGGATGATCTTATAACATCACTAGAGTTAGTTGGCATCATCCTAGAAGATCAAAGTTAGTATATAAGGGACTTGAAGTGTAGCAACTTAGCTCTTTCATTTGCAACTCTTTTTCTGGAGCTCTCTGGTCAGCAAGCCATCTTCCTAGTGATCACTAATCATAATTAGGACTCTTGTAAGTATACTTAACCTTTCTAAATTCATTTAAGCTTAGTTAATTAGCTAAAAGTCAAACCGTCGTAATTAAGGTTTGACTTCGTGATTAATTAAAATGTGCTCAGTCTAATCCCGAATTAAAAGTACCTTTAAGTAGGTATTTAGGTGGGTAATAAACCCTTAAAAGGGTACTCTCTGATTCCCACTCTAACTATGTTAATTGTCGAGTCAAAGCTTACTTTAAAAAGTCAACAGAATGTTTATTTCCAAATTAAAGCATAATTAGAAATGTAGGATACATGTAACCTGTTTGATCATTAATGTAACTTGGTAATTAATGTAAGAACATGTCCCAACATGTTCAACTCGACAATTTTCAGTTTAGGCTCGGTTCGGGACCGAAAGTCGCATAGTTTGACTTATACTTTGACTTTCAGTTCTGACCCGTTTAAGCATAGTTTAGAAATTCCTTAGAGCCTTATTAGGACCAAGTTACCTATAAGTATAACCCTCTGTGATTATACAACTTGGTTCATTAGTTATCCGATTCATATGCGTGATTCCGTTAAATGCTTAAATGTTGACTATTATGCCCTTTTGACCTTAAAACGTGATTTTTGAAAAAGTAAAAGAGTAGAAACCTTAGTTACTGATTTATAAACTTGCACCTAAAATTTGACATCAGTTTGAGGTCTATATTAAGAGTTATGCTCGTTAGCTTTGAAAGCTTTTAGTAATTAAATGGCGTAATTAGCATATAGCCTATCTAAACCCACTTTTGATACCAAAACTTTTTACCTACTGATGTAAAATAATATTTAGGGATTTTTGGAGATTTTTATTTATTTTTAGGCTGATCATAACTTAGAGTTCTAAGTATGATTCGGTTAATGCCAGTTTTACCCTTTTAAGCCATAAAATGAGTTTTATAAATCCTTTTGACACCAAACCTTTTTCTACTGAACTAATATAATAAATAAAGTATTTTGAGCCTTCTGGAATTATAAAAATATCAGCTTTCCTTTGAAAACCCGGAAATGGCTCCAAATCGCCTTTTTGGGCATTTTTGACGCATAGTAGGTATTAAGATTATGTTGAGCACATAAGGTTTGATACCTACTGATATTTTAAGTAAATTTTTATATTTTTACAGTAAGCTAAAGTCTTACACTCAGGTTTCCAATTTTGACATTTTAGGCCAATGTGAAATTACCAAAATACCTTTAAGAGGCATAGTTTGGTTGTAAAGGATAGATTTCACATCTATATGATACCCTACTGATATAACCTAGTAAATTGAGTAATTTTACTGATTACATCAGATCCGAAACTCAGGTTCATATTTAAACTCTTTTATAACCTTTTTAATGACCAAAATACCCCTACGGGGCGTAATGTGAGTCTAAATCCGTTTTGGGCATAATATAAGATATCTTTCTGATGTCACAACATAATTAAAGCATAATAACTTAGGAAACTTGCATATGACTCATTTGGTTACTCGTTACGCACTTTTCGCGTTCAGATCGGCATATGTAACTAGTTTGCATATATTAGCCGAAACGGGTCAAACCATATCATTTTTGTCTCAAAATCCAGAATGTGTTTAGATTACCCATATTATACAAGTATTCAAACTTGTCGGGTCAAAACCACATTCTAATCCGGTCTTCGCCTTATCATGCGTTTTAACCGTATCTTTCTGTAAGACTAACTGGTATAAGCTTAGGCTTAATTAAAGACCCATTAGCATTCTAATTGGTTATTTATACCATCATTCCAGACTAGAGCCTTCCGGTAAATGGTACCTACGCTTACTTAAGTGAATACGGCTGAGTTATTAAATTCTTACTATTTAAGACAGGAGCTAGCTCAGGTAAATACTCTTAACTTATTTTCCCTATACGTGCTTGGGATACGGTATTATAATAATACCGCTTGGTCGGGTATTGAATATTTAATCCTATTGTGGTTAAATTATTGAGGTAACCCGGTTTAATCTGTATTGTTTGAAATAAAGACCTTTAGGGGTTAATGACCATGTCCCGGATATCCTTGACATCATTGTGTTATAAAATGGCCACGCCTTATACACGGGGTGTAGGCATACACCTGACAGTTGTTTAAGGAAAAATGGTATCTCACTCTCTTGTGGGCCTATACTTGTGGCGTGTCTGTTAATCTGACTCGGTTTCTACATCGGGCCCTGAACGTATAACGAACATGTAAATCTGTATACAAGATTATAAATATAATTGTCCCAAGTTATAAAGAGTTTGTGCCACGTGCATTCAAATCAATTTTTATTAAACCTTTTCAAAATGAGTCGGTTGAGTGTATTTACCAGTGTAAACTGACGTATTTTCCAAAAAAGGTTAAGTGACAGGTACTGAACGTAATTGGCTGGAAGCTCAGGGTGTTAATAAGGAATCTTGCAAGTTCTAGGCGTCTAAAGTCTGTTGAACAATGTTTATGTTTTAAGATCCGCCTGTGGATCCTTTACTTTCCGATGTAATACTGGATATTACTTTATATTCGGATTGTAATATATTTATCTTTTGCTTCCGCTGTGCATTAATATATATTGTGTTGTTTGACTATGATGATATCAACTACGTCACGATACTCCCCACCGGGCCCACCGGTGATACGTGGAAATAGGGGTGTGA
>JARYGA010021385.1:0-24059 GCA_030545235.1 Helianthus tuberosus
GTTTAGTAGGTTTTCGTTTACTTCCACTTATAGTTTTATTATTTTCTGCTTCTTTAACAGTCTTGATAATATATGGCATAGCGTCTATAATTCCTTGTGCTACTATATGTTGAATAACACTGTTATCTACTTGGTTTCTATTATTATCATTATTCGGGTTTCCTGATTTACTTCATTGTCCATCTGGATTGTAAACATTTATCAGGTATTAATATCACAGAATAAGATTTAATGCAAACAATCATACAAACAAATTGATCAAGAACGTCGAACATTGCGACTTTTACTCTTTTCATATATATATATATATATATATATATATATTTATATATGCATCGATTACAACCTACAATTGAAATCTAAACACACTAGTAGTTATGCATCGATAGATATTAGGTTATCTATTTTAGTTTTTTTTTCAAACTACACACATTTATATTTATATATCTATATATATGTTAGTATTATTATTAGGTGTCGTTCATCCAAAACTGCATTTCTCGCTCGTCATACTTCCACACGAGCTTCTCTCCTATCTGTTGTATCCTCTCTCCTTCTTCTACTAGCTCTTCACCATATGTGCGGAGTTCCTGCACATTCTCTTCACTCATGGTTGGTCATGGTGCGGGTACTGGGTTAGGGTATCGAGGTATAGGTTCTCCATATGGGTACCAGTTTCTTAACACCCTTCGAATATATCGGTCGTCATTCAAAAACGGATCTAAAGGATTAAGGTCGGTATATTGTGCTATGAGATTTGGTATCGGTTCTTCCTGAGGATAGAGTTCCTGATATTCCCTATGGTCATCTTCCCATGGATCATACTCTAGAGGATTAGGTGTTGGGATTCTAGGTATTTCGTTAGGGTCAAAGGCTGGTATGGGGAATTGGTTTTCTTGGTTAGGTTCTATCTCCATTGGTTGGGTTGGAAATAATGGCAACGGTTGTGGTTCAATTATCTGATCAAGGTTTGGATCTGCTGCAGTGGTGGCTAGCATATGGAAATCTGCCAACTGTCTATTAACTGCTTCCTGGGTTTGGGCATTCTCTTCTTTATTGGCTTTCGATAATGCTCTCTGTTGTTGCAATTTCTTCATCCTCTTTCTTCTCTCATGTGCTCCCCTACTAAACTATACTCTCTTTTTCTGAGGGAATGGCTCCTCGGATTGTGCCTTAAAGATGAAAATTCCTTCATCAGTATAAGCAGACTACCCCGAAGGAGTAGGCTGTGATTAGGTTCCTTCACTCTTTGGGGAACTAGCTAACTGACGGTAAGCGTCAGATGTACCTTGCTCACTCATACTGTAAACTAACAGATTGTCAAATAACACAAAACAATAATATAAATATATACACATAGTCACATAGATTATTTCCTAACATAATTGATAAAAATCTTGGTGTCAGCAGAACACTTCTGTGGCTTAAACCAGTGGCTGTAGCTCTGATACAACCTCCTGTCGCAACCCCTGACCCCTTGCCCAGAGGGGCGGGCGGCCGCGAGATGCACAGAGCCGGTGGTATAGGTCATTATCAATTTTTGTTGTTACAGTTTTGTGTGGATGTGGCTTGGTTCAGTTTGGTTCGGCTCGGCTCAGTTCGGCTCAGTTCGAGACCGAAGTTGACGATGTTCCTCCGTTGTACAAACCGACATTCGTGATTCGAGAATGAAGATAATGCGGGATGACACCATCATGACATCATCATGATGATGTCACCTAAAATCTAATAAACCATGCATATCACTAAGCAACGTAGGAACTGTTGTGATTTGCATGAAATACCATGTTTTCTACAACATGAAAGTCACAAAAGTCAATGGTCATACTTGTCCAAGAAGAAATCATTTGTCAAAGATGGAGACCACGAAGAACCCCATGATTCTTTGTGGAAATAGATCTTTCGTGGGCCTTCTTTTCTGGGCCCAGTATCTTTCGTAGGGTTGCGTTTGTGCTGTTATAAAAGGATGTTGCAGAACACAGTTTCTTCAAGAGAGCATACAATAGAGTTTAGGAGAGTTTCTTATTGTTTTATCCTGTAACTAAACTCTACTGAAAGTTAATACATGAGCTTTTAACTTTGAAATCTTTGGTGTATTTTTGTGTTCTTTGGCTTGGTTGCATACCCGCTTGGATTCCGCACTTGCGGGTGTGTTTCGACAACAAGGAAATAGGAAAACTTGATCCTCCGAGTGGACCTACAAGTGGTATCAGAGCGTAAGGCTCGATTTCTTGTTGAAAACCTAGTTTCTTGTGCGATTTTTGAGTGGGTTTTTGAGCTTTTCTTGGACAAAAATCAAAAACCCAGTTTTTGTTGGCTGAAAATACGAATTAAAACTCGAAAGTCGTTGTTGTTTGGTGTTGTTTTTGTTTAAAACTTGTTTAAAAACGTCGGAGACATTCGAAAGTACAAGCTGTTTTGAGTTATAACGTTAAAATTTCATCTCACCATTTTTTCCGGCAAACAAGCTCACCGGAAAAGTCACCAGAATAAAAACGTCGGAGACATTCGAAAGTACAGGCTGTTTTGAGTTTTAACGTTAAAATTTCATCTCACCATTTTTTCCTGCAAACAAGCTCACCGGAAAAGTCACCAGAATATTCTTTGTTTGAAAAGATATTCTTTAGATGTGATTGAAAAATGTAATTTGAATGTTTGTTGTTTAACTAAAATTGGATAATCACCAACCAACTTTCACATTTTCAGAAATCGGATGCTGTCATTAAAGGGAAGTCTTCACCAACTTTTCACAAAAATCCATTTCAGGGAAACACCAAAACTCACGAAATATCCATTTTTTTTGTCCTCACTCTCACGAAAAACACCATTCTCACGAAACTTATTCTCACAAAATATCAAATTCTTTGTAGTGGGATTTGGGCCAATTACAATTCTTGGTGGACTTGGGCCTTTAATTCACCAAACATTTTCTTACGAAATATTATTCTTCGTGGTTGGGATTTTAAAATTGTTTTTCGTAGACTAATGTTTTCAGCGGGCTGCTCCTATAATTTTCGTGGACCTACACTAGTGCATGCACATGTGAGCACTAGTTATCTTTCATGCATTATAGTTGTAGTGGACCTACAAGTTGATCAATTTTTTCATGGGATATTATTTGTGACAATCATATTTTTCGTGAGTGTTACTGGGCCAAGGTCTTTCGTGTAAATCTATTTTTCGTAAACATTAGTTTGTCGTGGAATTAGTCTTTCGTGGTTTTTGAAAGTTTGTGTTTTTCACAGAAAGGTTTTCTTTCATTTCTAATATGTTTAAATTGTGTTTTTAAGCAAACTTTCATAATTCACACATCAAGTATGACTACAAATCCTTGGGATTGGAGTGATAACTCAAATACACCACAAGATCTTTCACAATGGGTCAAAGGATTAATCCCCAAAAAGGAAATTACCGAACATCAATGGGCATCTGTCGCAAATCAAAATCATAGCACTTAGAATCTTCTTTTAAGCGATAGTGAAACAGGTAGCAACAATCGTGTTCACTGAAGCTAAATCATATAAATGATTATACAACATGGAAAGGTCGTTTTCATACGTATGTTCTAGGGCAAAATACCGAATTGTGGACACGCTTTATCACACCGTACAACATAGCTCTCGAAGAAGCAGGTTCCAATGCACAAGCTTTGGCGGGATTGAGCGAGAATGATAAAAAGGCTTACGATCTCGAGAAGAAAGAATTTGCTATCCTTACGCAAGCACTTCATAAGGATATCTATCATCAATTTGCGTATTGTATAAGTACAAAGAATTTGTGGGACGTGTTGGAAGCTAGAGGAGAAGAAAATGCTGCAACGAGAAAGATTCATCATGATTTGTTGAAGAAGGAGTTCGAAGGATTTCGGTTCATGGAAAATGACACACTCTGCGAGATGGCTACTCGGTTCTATCATTTGCTTAGTGGGATGCACTCATACAGGGTTAATGCTACACAACAAGAGATGGTCATGTGTTTTGCTGAGGCGTTACCACCTAAGTGGGGTCAATTCATTGAGTTGCTAAAGCATACCGGTGTTTTAGATGGGCTTAGTATTTATGAATTCGTTCAAAAGCTTGAGAACAAGGATGAAGAAGAAATTCGAAAGGCAAAACAAATTCCAGTTAAATCAGTTGGTCCTCATACAGATCCTTATGGGAAACCATTCGATCCAACAGCCTATCTACCACCACCCAAGCCAGCTCAATCTTCTGGTCCTCTCACAGATCCTTATGGGAGACCATTCGATCCGACAGTTTATCTTCCTTTCCCACAAGCTGTTCCACAACAAACCCAACAACAAGCTTCTCAACCAGCCTCTCAACTGGGAAATGGAGGAACTGCTTGTTATGCTAAGATCATTAATCACATCAAACATGTCCACAGAGAGGAATTTTCTGAAGATGATGCTAGTTCTGGGTATAGCGGTAGTTCTGATGAGGCAAGCTCAAGTGCGGGTGATTATGGTTCGGATTCGGATGTAAAGGAAGGAATTGATGTTGAGGTTGGCAGTTCGCTGAAAGAAGCTGAGGAGCTGAAAAGCCAGAAATCTGTTCAAACTGCCTTTATGGAAAATGTTGCGGCTTCGACAAGTCAGGTACAAACCGACACCCCTAGTATATGCAATGATTGTGTAGATTTAAAACATAAGCTTGAAATAGTTAATAGTCACAATCAAGGGTTGGTAGCTTATCTTTCTAAATGCAAGGAGGCAAATATGGCTTTCACTTGGAATGAAAAAGAATTCAAATCTGTAATTGAAACTCTTAAGAAAAGTGTTTCTGAGTTAACAAAAACAGTTTAAACAAACAAACGGGTATTAATAACTACATTAATATCATTGAGGAAACGAAAAAGGAGTTAGTCATTGCCAAATGCGAGCATGATGCCATCAAGCTCAAATTAGAGAGTTATTCTAACTCCCGATATGTGCTTGATCACATCATCGAAGTTCAAAAGCTCAAAGGGGATGTCAAATGCATTAGTTATAAATCGTGTCCACCGCCGTTGAGACACAATTATACCAAATTACCTGATGAGGAGGAAATGCCACGTTTTGAACCATCTGTACCTCTTAATCCCGAAGAGTTTGCAGCAGGATTAGGGTTCAAACCAGACATTTCTTCAGAGGAATCTGAAAAGACAGAAAATTTGTCATTTGTTGCTGATCAAAGTCCTCCCGTTATTGAGGATTATGATAGTTCGGATGACGAGTTGGATGAGGACAAACCTGAAAAGTCAGAAACGGTTACAAAAGAGGAAAGCATACCTCTCGAAAATCACATCCTTTGTGATCCACCTGCAAAACCGTTTGTGACTGCTACAGTCAAACCAATTGAATCTTCTGCTGAGAGTTGTGAAAGTGTGAACTTGCTTTACATGTTGATTGGTTCTGATAAAATATATTCAGATAAAGATTTCCCAATCAAAAATGTCAATCAATCCTTGATTGATAAAGTTTTCAAGGATTCTACTAGTAAGTTTTTGGGAAAGTCGAGCCCAGGAGTTGTAGTAACTTAGTGTGCTCCTATCCCAAAATCCGAAGTTAGAAAGAAATACGGGAATAAAAAGCTGCAACCACAAAACAATCAACGAAAGCAAAATCACGCTACGCAAGAAAAGGGAAAAGCCAAGAAAAGCCAAAACAAGAAGAAGGTTCAGAAGGTGAACTTTGTGAAATCCCAAGGGACTGATAAAATTGAATCTTTTGAAAACAAATCCAACACGGATTTTGTTATAGAAAGACAAATTTTGAAAAGAAACAATCAAAATAACTACACACAACACACAAACTGTTGTGATGTAGGACCAAGTACCTCGAAATCACGAAGTTCATCATCAAGCTCTTACAATCATGATACTCCTAGGTTTGTTGAGCAGAGATCATGTTTTGAATGGGGTGAGTATAGGCACATTGTCAGAAACTGTCCATATCTCACGAAAGGAAAGGCGAAAGTTGATGCCCCTCGTGGTAACAGTTACCATACAAGATCTGTTTCACCAAAACAGGACCCTCGTCTTCTTAAACAACGAGAAAAGAAACAGAAAAAGAAACAAAGAAAAGAAGTTGAAAAGGCTTTGAAACCAGAGGTTATACAAACACAGTCTGTTAAGTTAGAAGTTAAAAATGAAAAACAGAAACAGATTGGAAACCGAAACCGGTAACCGTTTCAGGGGGAGTTGCATCAATTCCGAATCATCGGGAAATGGAAGTCACAATCCTCGATGATGACAGACCACCCAAGTCTGTGAAGGCTTGGGTCCCCCTCTCCAGCTAATCTCTGAGTGAGTGTGCCGGATGATCCAGGAGGAACTATTGATAGTCTTAGGATTGTTGATAGTGGAGCGTCCATGCACAAAATCGGAGACTTAAGGCTCCTATATGATGTGAAAAGCAATAGGGGAGGTTATTGTTGCCTTTGATGGAGAGAGAAAAAGAAAAGAAGACAAGAAATGTCTGATGAATGAAGAAAGTGTGATGAATGTAGTTGATAACTTCGACAAGAAAATTCATGAGCATCAAATTGTAATGTTTAAGGCTTTGATTAGGTCAAGAGGATAGATTCAAACAAAATGTACGCGCCTGCAGCACGTCTGAAGATTTTCAAATATTCATGTCTTATATTTTCCACAAGAAGTTCAAAGTCAACAAGATGAATGTGTAGTGTACATTTCTTCATAGTGTGATCGAAGAAAATGTGTTTGCTGTACAAACCAACCAGGTGTACGGATACCTTGTCATGGCTTGAACAACCGCACACTACTTCTAAAGGAGAAAGACGAAGACCTTTGCTGGTGTAAAAACATGTGGATGACATCATGTATGGACCGTCCAAAGATGATGTGTATAAGCTTTCCCACATGGTCCATTTGCCACTTACCAGCCGGACCCGGAGATTTCTGATCTTGTTGCTGTGAAGAGATTTCTCGGATAATTGTAGTTGCTGCAAAATCGACATTGAAATCCTCACCGGGTGGATATCCAGTTTGGGAGAGCACTCAGATTCCTGGCAATGCACGAAGCAGTTGCAGGATTACAGATTTGAATTTCTAATCTCGCATATCCTTGTCGATATTTAAGTTGCTTTATGAATTTCTAACATCTCGTATAGCACTCTTTGACCAGACACGTTGATCTCGAATATCACCTCACACGTGATTGTTTCAATGTGAAACTCTTCAATGTTGTTTTGGTCCACACCGATTACTGACATGCCAACTGATTTTTCCAAAAATCGATAAATCATTTTTGATTAAATTAATTTTGGCAAAAGGTATCGAGGTAAAACATGATTTAATTCACATCGGGAAATCATTTTTGTGAATATTTTTCTTGAGAAAATCCAAAAAGATGTTTTTAAAAGTTTAAATTTACATTTTGAATTTTAGGGGGAGTAAATCCAAATCAGAAAAATACAAAAACAATAGAAAAACAAAAATGAGTTTCCTGGCGAGAAAAAGAGAAAATGATAGTAAATCAGTGGTCTGTCGAAACCTCTTTGAACCTAAAATGAAAAACGATAAGCAGCTCTATATAAGATGTATCGGTAGGCTCACAATCATTTTAAAGTGTACAGGGTGATATAAACTTAAATCGACTGAAGACCGTGTGGGAACCGCTCATTGGTATATGGTCTTAGTACCGAAATTTCATTTGATAGATTGCCGAGGTTCTGAGATACGTGGTCTTTATGTTGTTTATCATCTGGGTATCATGGTTGTTTCTTTTCCCAAAAACAACGGGGACGCAAGTCTAGAACTTCCATGATACCATACATACGTGTAAATATCATACATACATGTATATAATACATGAAGCATATGACCATCAATAAGTGAAAAAATATCACATTCACCCCCGAATAAGTGATTCTAAATCACATCTACCATTTGAGAGTCAAGTTCGTCTCTTTTTCTGTACGATGGTACTAACCTGTTCACGGACTTGCTCTTGTGCCCTGCATGCATCGAATATCAAGTTCCTCATTAATAAGTGATTTTATCACATAGGGCTTGTATTCATCCTCGAATAAGTGAGTATCTCACATCATATACATTGAAAACAGATGATAAATGGTATACTCACCAGTAAGATGAACTCTCGTGCATACCTTGATACGGGAATGTGTCATGAGTGGATGAACACCGATCGGTAAGTATAAATCATACCTTAATCGTATCCCCTAACCGTGAGTACATCTGATAAGTTGAGCTTAAGTGGACAACAATACCGATAATCGTTATAGGATGCTTATCTAAATATTAACTAATTGAACAACAAGAGTGTTTTGGTGTGACCGTACACTGATATGATTCTCTTACCCTCGAAACTCACAAAAAGAATGTCTGTAAATATTTATTTACTGCTTTCTATCTTTACATTTGAAATATGCAAAAATACCAAAAAGATTTTAGGTGTGTTTTAATATAAACTTTATAAAAACCAAAAAGATTTTATTTCTATTTTATTTTTAATTGACTGATGTTGGAACTCGAGTCTATCCTACCTAAAATCCTGATTGAAACCTAAAACAATTGCATCTCCATAAACGGTCGACGTTAACAAGTTTTGAAAATTAAAAATTAAAATTGAACATTGTTTAAAACTTTCAAACTGTTGTCGGTCGGTGTTTGATTGAGAGTTGGTCTCATGTGTGTCATGTGCTGTTTGACTATATTCCAAGGGTTGTTCTCATTACGCGTTTAGCTTTATTGTGTGTGCAGATGCAGCATCCAATCTAGATAAAGGCAAAGAGAACGTGTTAGATGACAAGCTGTGGAATGAAGACACGACATTAAAGCAATAAGAGGTTCAAAATGATCGAGTTGCAGCTGACCACTCATCAACACCAAATGGATCTTAAGTACTGAAGATCAAAAGATTCACGAGCATCATTCAAGGGGGAGTTTGTTGATACACTCCCTGTTTGTGAATGTGAAGACTTTGAAGATCCTACAACATGAAGAGTGAACCTTCACCAGCAACATCCAAGGGGGAGTTTGTTGTTACAGTTTTGTGTGGATGTGGCTTGGTTCGGTTCGGTTCGGCTAGGCTCAGTTCGGCTCGGTTCGACACCGAAGTTGACGACGTTCCTCCGTCGTACGAACCGACATTCACGATTCGAGAATGATGATAATGCGGGATGACACCATCATGACATCATCATGATGATGTCACCTAAAATCTAATAAACCATGCATATCACTAAGCAACGTAGTAACTGTTGTGATTTACATGAAAGACAATGTTTTCTACAACATGAAAGTCACAAAAGTCAATGGCCATACCTGTCCAAGAAGAAGTCTTTTGTCAAAGATGGAGACCACGAAGAACCCCATGATTCTTTGTGGAAATAGATCTTTCATGGGCCTTCTTTTTTGGGCCTAGTATCTTTCGTAGGGTTGCTTTTGTGCTGTTATAAAAGGATGTAGCGGAACACAGTTTCTTCAAGAGAGCATACAGTAGAGTTTATGAGATTTTCTTATTGTTTTATCTTGTAACTAAACTCTACTAAAAGTTAATACATGAGCTTTTAACTTTGAAATCAATGGTGTATTTTTGTGTTCTTTGGCTTGGTTGCATACCCGCTTGGATTCCACACTTACGGGTGTGTTTCGACAACAAGGAAATAGGAAAACTTGATCCTTCGAGTGGACCTACAATTTGGCAGTGGAATTTAAACATCAGGACCGTAGTTAGGAAATAGTTTATCAGAGTTAAAACACCATTCTTTTATAAATAATAAATACATTGGACAAAACCCAAGTTTCCATTACAATATGTTTATAGGGATAAACCCTAATTTATTGAAATAAAACTTCTTTTTATTTAGGTAACTTTTATAGCCACTTTTCCAAGCCTTTCGTGCTCTCCAGATGGCTTCTATTAGCTTCATATTAAGTTACCTGAAACGCGTTTTAAAGAGGTTTTATCTGTCACACCCCGACCACGTAGAACATACAAAACGTGGCGGAAACATCGGGGAGTGTTGTAACAGAATTAACGTTTCACAACCATGGATATTAAAGTTTCGTTTTATTCATCAAACAAGCGAGTTACATTGTCTTTAAACAAGAAATAAAGAGTACATAACGTAAATTAACTAGTTCTTGTCTCGTTTTAAGTCACTAAGGAACAGGTCCGCCTAAGTATGTCTTGATAAGTCCTATGCATCATCTCCTGAAAACACATGTGAAAATAGGTACGTCTGCATAAAAATGCCTGTGAGATACATAGGTTTTGTAAAAAAAAAGGATTCATGACTTATGTTTGAGAAAATGTTTAGTCATGAACCTTGTAATTTGCTTTGTCTTGTAAATCATTTGAAAAACGATAAGATCAGATGATATGTATAAATAAGTTAATAATGTATGATTAAATGAATAACCATGTAAGATGAGTTTGTATAAGATAAGTTGTTTGTAAATCAATGTCTTGTGAAAAGTATGTTATTTGTATAAAATGTTATATGTCTCAAACTGAAATGATTCAAATAACGTTACGATATGTAATACCATACAAACACTTATATATAGGAAGTACCAGCGGTGTATCCACCATGCTTGTATCATATTACACACGCCTCGTTACTTAATCACTTACTCAAACCAAACCAAACAATGTAAGATGTCTATGTTTAAACCAACTTCCAAATGTATTGAAATAATATGTTAAAATGTTTATGTCAAGATGTAAATCATATAATGTATAACCAATGTCAATAGTGTTTATGTGTCAAATGTAAACCATGTAATGTGTAACCAAAATGATATGTATGGCTAGTGAAATGCATCAACTAAACCATATGCACAAGAACATAGTATTGAAGTAAAACTTGGTTTAAATCAAAGTTATGTCCTGTGGAAATGCATGATCAATGTAAATCATGTAATATGCATCCAAAATGTAAGCATGTGATGAATAACAAATGTACTAAGTATGCGACAAATAGACATAAGTAGCATGTGACCTGTACTAAGTATGCAACAATAGACATACGTAGCATGTGACCTGTACTAAGTATGCAACAATAGACATACGTAGCATGTGACTTGTACTAAGTATGCAACAATAGACATACGTAGCATGAAATGTAATGTAAAACATGTACTATAAATGTACTAATGAACATAGCAAGTATATGATGTGAAAACAGGAAAGCACGAAAGTAACAAGTAGGCACATGTGTTCCACCCCAAAACAGTTTGGAAAACAGTAAAAGAGGGGTCTATGTACTCACTTGAGATTGCTTAGTAGTCCTTGAGTAACAACCAAACAATGCTAGAGATCGCGGATATCAAACGGCACCTAATATAGGTAACTATGTTAATAAACCGCACCTATATCGGAGGATTTGATAGAATGAGGGTTCGTAAACCAAACGAGTATAGAGACTCGTGTCATATGGTTTAACAAAGTCTACATGCTAAATGAAACCTAACCTAATAGCTTACGACCTATTACGACCCGTTTAGGTAGCTTATGCTACTTTAACGCGTCGTTTGCGTGAAACGCATTCGGACCGCTTAACTAGTCCTATTACAAGTGTTATATGCCTAAACATGTTACATAATCAGTTATGTGACAAAAGTTTAGGTTACATATGCTTAATTACCAATTATACATGAAAAGGGTATTCTGGTAATTTACCTAAGGCATATAAACTACTTATCATACAACTATTTAAACGATGTGACCATAAGGTATAACCTCGGAAGGTTATTCCCTATACACTATGGTCACCTAATGTATTTGGTCGGATCCTAATGATCGACCAAATGGGTCGGGTTCGAAGGTATAAGCGATTTATCAGATCGCTTATCCTTACGACCTTAGACAACGTGGTAATCAGTAGGCATAGTCCCAAGGGACTATAACCATCGTGATTACAATCACGTTGCGAAGTTCAAACGAACTTCGCATTGACCATAAGCTGGTCAACGCTGAAAGTCAAACAAAGTTTGACTTTCGGACTCGAAAAGCAATAAAAGAACGAAGGAACACTTACAAAGGGTCCCCGAATGCTAATCTAGATCGAAATAACTCAGGTATGAAACAATGGTTCCAACTTAGAGTCTTTAAGATCAGATTCTAGTGAGTTTGAAGCAATGGGGGTGGGGTATTTATAGTTTTCGGGTAACCGTTAAGATTGTTTCATGGAAACCGTGCTCGAATCTTGTGCGTACACTTGTCGGAACCTTATGGTAGCTAAAAATGGTCCTAAATGAGCAGAAAGGGCAATTGAGAATGTGTGGTTGTGGATTAAACAGCTGTGATCAGCTGACTAATCAATCTTATCTGATCAGGAAGGCTGACGCGGCCCGCTTCAGGATCACATAAAACTCAGGCGGGCCGCCTGGAGCTTCTGATCAGAAAATATGTTTCCAAAATGACAGTTTCAGTCCCTGCACGTGTTTAAGGCCATTCCCGACACTTCTAAGGCCCGTAAAGCCAACTTTAAGGCCCTAAAATGATGCCTAAACATTGTGTACATGAAACATGCTCAAAAATATGTCGGATGTTGGTTCGTTTGGTCGTACGAACGCGATGTTCGCTTAATTATGACGGAATGCGCATAAGTGCGAAAAACGATCCAAATGACGCGACGAATGGATTTTTCTTATGCCGAACACTAAAATAAAATATTTTAGTGCTTACATAAATTTTTGGATGTCCGGATGTATTCAGAACGTGAGTTATGAGCGAAAATGCAAACTTGTGCACTTTTTGACGCTTTTAGTCCCTGAATGACCCAAAAGTTTATTTTAGCACACCGAACACCTCAAAGCCTATTTCTAGGCTATGTAAAAGATATTTATGGTATGTTTAACTCATGGTCATGTTCCGGAATGTCTGTTACAGTTCAAATTGGCATACTTCCGCAGTTTGTGAACTTTAGTCCCTGTAAGCGATTTAACTTGATTTTGCCATACCAAAGCCTTCAAAACTTATTTCTAAGTTAAGTAAAGGTTATTTAAGGTATGTTAAGCCTATTTCACTATTTCGGAGTGTTCGTTGCATTAAACTGGTTATATCTACGCATCAGTGCGCGTATAACCTTCCAGAAAGCGATTTAGAGCTTGAAATCGAACAAGAATTGATATGTGTAAATGATACACATATTTTTACAAATCCCAAGTATGAAATACAATATTTCATTGGATTGGAATCTGTTTGATGGTTGAAGTGACACAGGTGTCACAGTCTCCCCTACTTTAGGAAATTTCGTCCCGAAATTTAGTTTTAGAGGAAACTTGTGAAAACAGCTGTGACGGTTTCACTTTCAGACAAATCCATTGAACCCTTAAGTAAAACTCTGGGCCATGTTAGGATTCTTAGCGAAAATTTCCACCCTCAAAGTGAAATCCTTGTAGTAACAAAACATGAAGTTTTGAACTACGGACAGAAGAACGTTTCTTATGAAGACTTATCATAGGAAACTGTGTGTGTGATTGAGATCAGAATTGGGGAGTGTGAGAATAAATGACATTGGTAGAGGTCCAAGACTTCTCCCGTATCGTTACTCTTGCCACTGTTAGTCTTAACACATGACAAAACTTCCTGTGGTTTCTGTGCACTGAATTCCATAATTATGTAGGCCTCCATAATTACGTGATTCCTTGCATAGTCCGCACAGTTCATTCCATAATGCGTATGTGGAAAAATCAAACGAATAATCCTGTGGTGATTTAACTTGACTACAATAGAGTCTCTTTAACTAGGTCACCAAAGGATTAGATCAACGAACAATCTCTTAAACTAGACCACCCGAGGGCCTATTTAACTACATAAACACATGATATATTTTACTATATTGTCGAACCAATCTATTTAACTTAGATCGACGTAGGATCTCTTTAACTATATCAACGCATGATATATTTAACTGGATTATCGAACCAATCTATTTAACTTAGATCGACGTAGGATCTCTTTAACTATATCAACGCATGATATATTTAACTTGATTGTCGAACCAATCTTTTTAACTTAGATCGACGTAGGATCTCTTTAACTATATCAACGCATGATATATTTAACTGGATTGTCGAACCAATCTATTTAACTTAGATCGACGTAGGATCTCTTTAACTATATCAACGCATGATATATTTAACTTGATTGTCGAACCAATCTTTTTAACTTAGATCGACGTAGGATCTCTTTAACTTAACTACCCAAGAGGAATATTTAACTACATCGACGGAGGATGTCTTTAACTATGGAATAGTACTTTATAATCCAAGGGACTTAACTACAACGTAGAAGTCCATTAAGGAATTAAGATAGTACCTTTTTTTGAATATCCTACTACGAATCCCTCATATGAAGGTATAAAAGATTCTACGAGGATTTGGATAGCGAATATCCAGAGTATACAAAAACACAAAATGCATAAAAAGAAAGACAAGATGCATAAACACATAGTCACATAACCACAAAATTGTTTATCTAGATCTTTAATTTGTAAGTTTTGTTTTGTTAATTACGTACATGCATTTAAAGCACACTAGGAATCCATTTCATGGATTTCATTCGGTACTTTAAACATTAGCAAGAATCTAACTAGAAAGATTTTCCAAAAATTCGATTTCGTTTTCAAGAAAACGCAATATTCGAATTAAAGTACAATAATTTGAAGATACGGAAATACCCTTAGGTACCCTATTAAGAATTTATAGTGGTACTTGGGGTATTCGTACAGAATTATAACTTGCACCTTGTACTTCGTTTCTTTGCAAGAGACGGATACTAAGGATTTCCGTGGAAAACGCAAGAGATAATAAAATGGAAGAAATTACGGGGTAGTCTGTTCTTCAAGGAATACGGTTCCTTGATTGTCGGTATTGTAGGGGATACGTTGTTTATACATGCCATCATATTTGTACATTGCAATGCAAAATAAAAAGATTTATTTATAAACAACAACAACAACAACTGTTTCATGGACCTTGACAACAAAAGAAAATAATACATAAGGCTTGATTATTTCTAAACAACATTGTCTTCTAGTTGGTCCGATGCTCATCCCTGCGCTGGATTCGCATTAGCAATCTTTGGGCAATTTCTTCGGAAATGGCCCATCTCGCCACAGTTGAAGCAAGGTCCTGGTGGAAGACGAGCTTGAGTAGGATTTACTTGAGGTTGGTTTGGACCACTTTGGTTTGGGGTAAATCGACAAGCATTTTCCAGGTGACCGAGTCGCCCACATGATGCACATAAACGACACTGCAGGTGAGCTAAGTGGTGTGCATTACATTTGTCGCATATCGGTGCAGTACCGGCATAAGGTTTCCTTGCAGGAGGTTGAGTTGGTTGGTTGCGGGTGTTTTGGTTGGGTTGAGAAGCAATCGCACAATTCTGTGAAGCCTTACGCTTCTTAAACTTCTCAGGGGATCCAGTTTGTTCATCCATGGTCTTTGATTCCTCGATTGGCTTCGATTCCTCGACCGGTTTCTTGTCACCCTTTCGGAAAAGCTTACGTTTCCTGATCTGAGATTCAGTCAAGGTTGCAGATAGCTCAATGGCCTGCCTAACCGTAGTTGGGTTACTACCAGTAACAATGTCCTGAACTGAGTCAGGGAGACCATCAATGTATTTTTCGATCACTTATCCAAAGGCGTAACCATGGTAGGGCACAACAGGCTCAGCTCCTCATATCGATCGGTGTATGCTCGATGTTCACCGCTGTCTTGCTTAAGATCGTCGAATTCCCTTTCCAAGGCCCTGATCTCGTGACGAGGATAGAATTCCTTCATCATCAGTGCTCTAAGTTCTTCCCAAGTTTGAGCCAGTGCCACTTCGGCACCCCTATCTCTCACCACACCGTTCCACCACGTCAAAGCTCGTTTCTCAAAGACACTAGATGCGAAATCTACCTTTCGCTCGTTTGGACATTGAACATGCCTGAAGGTGCTCTCTAGACTCTCGAACCATTGCAGAAGTGCAGTCGCTCCTTGAGACCCAGAAAACTTTGATGGCTTAGCCGAGTTGAACGTCTTGAAGTTGCAGAGGGCATTATTGTTGTTGAGAGCTTGGTAACATTGAGCAACGATGTTCGGGATTGCAGCAGTCATTTGCTGTGTAATGACAGCTGCCAGCTCATCAATAGATACCGGATTTTCGCGTCGTGGAGGCATTATAAAAGGGAAACAAGAGAGAAAACAAATGAAATGGCGGTGGGTAAGAATTGGATGTTACAATTACCGACCAAAATCACGGGTGATGGTCATTTGTTTGAACCATGAAGCAAACAAACGACACACAACGGCTGAATCAAAGCAAATAGGTCCTCATAATGTATCGCGAAGACATGCTCGCCTATAAGTGAACACTCATCCCAAGAATTCCCAGGTAAGCACAACTGGTCTCGCGTCTGATGAGATATATACGAAGTGCTTGCCTAGACAGAAAACCCAGAATACAGGCATTCACCCTTCCAGTTTGCACGTGTTCACATTATTTAAAACCCAAAACCTTGACGAGATTTTGAAAACTCAAAGGGGTTCAAAACCATATAACAGAGGGTTCAAAACCTTACAATAGAGGGTTCAAAACCTAGTAATCAATCATCCTAGAACAGATGATTAGTTTTCAAAGTGGTTTTGAAATTTATGTTCTTGTTGTGGTCGTCGCCTAAGGATAGGTGACGGTATTGTTTTATGACTAAACGCAAGTAAACTCGCGTTAGGGTCCTAAGAAGGTTATAGACTAGGTCAAAGTATTACTAATAACCTAATTCCCTATAACCATTGGCTCTGATACCATCTTTTCTGTCACACCCCGACCACGTAGAACATACAAAACGTGGCGGAAACATCGGGGAGTGTTGTAACAGAATTAATGTTTCACAACCATGGATATTAAAGTTTCATTTTATTCATCAAACAAGCGAGTTACATTGTCTTTAAACAAGAAATAAAGAGTACATAACATAAATTAACTAGTTCTTGTCTCGTTTTAAGTCACTAAGGCACAGGTCCGCCTAAGTATGTCTTGATAAGTCCTATGCATCATCTCCTGAAAACACATGTGAAAATAGGTACGTCAGCATAAAAATGCCTGTGAGATACATAGGTTTTGTAAAAAAAAAGGATTCATGACTTATGTTTGAGAAAATGTTTAGTCATGAACCTTGTAATTTGCTTTGTCTTGTAAATCATTTGAAAAACGATAAGATCAGATGATATGTATAAATAAGTGAATAATGTATGATTAAATGAATAACCATGTAAGATGAGTTTGTATAAGATAAGTTGTTTGTAAATCAATGTCTTGTGAAAAGTATGTTATTTGTATAAAATGTTATACGTCTCAAACTGAAATGATTCAAATAACGTTACGATATGTAATACCATACAAACACTTATATATAGGAAGTGCCAGCGGCGTATCCACCATGCTTGTATCATATTACACACGCCTCGTTACTTAATCACTTACTCAAACCAAACCAAACAATGTAAGATGTCTATGTTTAAACCAACTTCCAAATGTATTGAAATAATATGTTAAAATGTTTATGTCAAGATGTAAATCATATAATGTATAACCAATGTCAAAAGTGTTTATGTGTCAAATGTAAACCATGTAATGTGTAACCAAAATGATATGTATGGCTAGTGAAATGCATCAACTAAACCATATGCACAAGAACATAGTATTGAAGTAAAACTTGGTTTAAATCAAAGTTATATCCTGTGGAAATGCATGATCAATGTAAATCATGTAATATGCATCCAAAATGTAAGCATGTGATGAATAACAAATGTACTAAGTATGCGACAAATAGACATAAGTAGCATGTGACCTGTACTAAGTATGCAACAATAGACATACGTAGCATGTGACCTGTACTAAGTATGCAACAATAGACATACGTAGCATGAAATGTAATGTAAGACATGTACTATAAATGTACTAATGAACATAGCAAGTATATGATGTGAAAACAGGAAAGCACGAAAGTAACAAGTAGGCACATGTGTTCCACCCCAAAACAGTTTGGAAAACAGTAAAAGAGGGGTCTATGTACTCACTTGAGATTGCTTAGTAGTCCTTGAGTAACAACCAAACAATGCTAGAGATCGCGGATATCAAACGGCACCTAATATAGGTAACTATGTTAATAAACCGGACCTATATCGGAGGATTTGATAGAATGAGGGTTCGTAAACCAAACGAATATAGAGACTCGTGTCATATGGTTTAACAAAGTCTACATGCTAAATGAAACCTAACCTAATAGCTTACGACCCATTACGACCCGTTTAGGTAGCTTATGCTACTTTAACGCGTCGTTTGCGTGAAACGCGTTCGGACTGCTTAACTAGTCCTATTACAAGTGTTATATGCCTAAACATGTTACATAATCAGTTATGTGACAAAAGTTTAGGTTACATATGCTTAATTACCAATTATACATGAAAAGGGTATTCTTGTAATTTACCTAAGGTATATAAACTACTTATCATACAACTATTTAAACGATGTGACCATAAGGTATAACCTCGGAAGGTTATTCCCTATACACTATGGTCACCTAATGTATTTGGTCGGATCCTAATGATCGACCAAATGGGTCAGGTTCGAAGGTATAAGCGATTTATCAGATCGCTTATCCTTACGACCCTAGACAACGTGGTAATCAGTAGGCATAGTCCCAAGGGACTATAACCATCGTGATTACAATCACGTTGCGAAGTTCAAATGAACTTCACATTGACCATAAGCTGGTCAACGCTGAAAGTCAAACAAAGTTTGACTTTCGGACTCGAAAAGCAGTAAAAGAACGAAGGAACACTTACAAAGGGTCCCCGAATGCTAATCTAGATCGAAATAACTCAGGTATGAAACAATGGTTCCAACTTAGAGTCTTTAAGATTAGATTCTAGTGAGTTTGAAGCAATGGGGGGTGGGGTATTTATAGTTTTTGGGTAACCGTTAAGATCGTTTCAGGGAAACCGTGCTCGAATCTTGTGCGTACACTTGTCGGAACCTTATGGTAGCTAAAAATGGTCCTAAATGAGCTGAAAGGGCAATTGAGAATGTGTGGTTGTGGATTAAACAGCTGTGATCAGCTGACTAATCAATCTTATCTGATCAGGAAGGCTGACGCAGCCCACTTCAGGATCACATAAAACTCAGGCGGGCCGCCTGGAGCTTCTGATCAGAAAATATGTTTCCAAAATGACAGTTTCAGTCCCTGCACGTGTTTAAGGCCATTCCCGACACTTCTAAGGCCCGTAAAGCCAACTTTAAGGCCCTAAAATGATGCCTAAACATTGTGGACATGAAACATGCTCAAAAATATGTCGGATGTTGGTTCGTTTGGTCGTACGAATGCGATGTTCGCTTAATTACGACGGAATGCGTATAAGTGCGAAAAACGATCCAAATGACGCGACGAATGGATTTTTCTTATGCCGAACACTAAAATAAAATATTTTAGTGCTTACATAAATTTTTGGATGTCCGGATGTATTCAGAACGTGAGTTATGAGCGAAAATGCAAACTTGTGCACTTTTTGACGCTTTTAGTCCCTGAATGACCCAAAAGTTTATTTTAGCACACCGAACACCTCAAAGCCTATTTCTAAGCTATGTAAAAGATATTTATGGTATGTTTAACTTATGGTCATGTTCCGGAATGTCTGTTACAGTTCAAATTGGCATACTTCCGCAGTTTGTCAACTTTAGTCCCTGTAAGCGATTTAACTTGATTTTGCCATACCAAAGCCTTCAAAACTTATTTCTAAGTTAAGTAAAGGTTATTTAAGTTATGTTAAGCCTATTTCACTATTCCGGAGTGTTCGTTGCATTAAACTGGTTATATCTACGCATCAGTGCGCGTATAACCTTCCAGAAAGCGATTTAGAGCTTGAAATCGAACAAGAATTGATATGTGTAAATGATACACATATTTTTACAAATCCCAAGTATGAAATACAATATTTCATTGGTTTGGCATTTGTTTGATGGTTGAAGTGACACAGGTGTCACATTATCAGCAAGAAATACCGGCGAGTGCATCCCAGTTTAATCAAAACAAGCTTTTATATCTTTACAGTATTGAGAGCGATTACAATGTTTATATCTACCCAATTACCACCCACGGTACTGTCAATCCTGAGTTGCGGTCATGCTACCATTCGCAAATAGTAACATGTATACAAAACCCCAACATACCGACAGTAATTGTAGAATACATAGACTCAATCACTGTTATCATAATTTAAAACATTTGAGGTTTTGGTAAAACAGTGTGGTAGAAAAAGAGAATGACTCACTTTGCTGACTTAGATAATACTACTGCTTCCTGGTGACTTCCTGGTTATAATTTATTTAAACAATTCATACGTGTTAGTAAGATAACCCAATTTACATTAATCCATACAAACGAGACATAACTCCAACGAACTGAGTCAGGCAGAGCCTTGACATGCGTTACGGAGCCCTAGATCAATCGGGTAGAGTAACCAATACGTAACCAGGGGTTATAATACTTACAACGAGGCAGAGCTTCGCTTTTTAGGGGTATTATTCCCGAGTAATATTACACTATTACTTTGAGTGAGAGAAAGAAAATGAGCGCCGAATAACTGAGACTTCGTTTCCCATTTATAGGCCTGGTTAAGGTCGGCTCGCGTCCCGCGACCAGCCTGAGCTAGTCCTTCGCAGCCCGCGAGAACCCTAGACTAAGGTTTAGGTTTGGAGAATCACCACCTAGCTTTACCACGCACAGGGACACGTGGCATCATGAGGGCTCGCCTGGTGTCAACGGGTCGCGGCCCGCGACTCCTTTTCTTAAGGGGATCGCGCCCCGCGAGAAGGCTAGATTTTTGTTTTTATTTGATTTTTAATAATATAAATGTATATTAGGGTTGTTTTTCGTATACGGGGTATATTATAGGCAGTTTAGGGCATGCTAAGGGTGTTAGGAGGGCTGTTATACATTACGGTCCAATAAGCTTATGACTCTGCCTGTAATGAACCTGGTCGCTGATTTTGTGAAGCATGATGATTTCGTAGACCGCTTGAAGAGCATTTTCGAGCTTCCTGAAGGTCAAGAAGAGGAAGAAGATGATGTGGTCAAAGGCGAGGAAGAGCTGCCATGCCCTTGTAATAGTTGGTAGTTTTAACAAGCAAGTTTCACCTTGCGCTGCATTTGTTGGGACGCAAGTTTTAAACACTTACTCGACTTTGCTCGGCTTTCATGCCGAGGATTTGGCCCTTCATAGGCGTGAACAAGTTTCATCCTTCATTTTCCCTCTATTGGGTAAAGGAAAACTACTTAATTTGACGTTTAGCACATATATTTTTTGGCCTTCATAGCGCTTAGTGAATAGTAACCTCTGATTATCAAACTATGTGTTACAATATCGGTGCGTCCTTAAACTATTATGTGCAAGTATCACTAATTTAGCTTGGCTGGGGCTTATGTGGGAGCAGGTGTGATGCGGGTGCGCATTCAAAAATTGCGGCGAGCCTTGGAGATCGGATTAACTCATGAGATTTGCTAGTTAGCCATTATGTTTTCGTGTATACCAAAAGTTGTGCATGGATTTGTAACATAATTTGCAAAGATGTAAATAGGAAGTTGTACAAATGTAAATAGGAAATGTGTTAAAAGACATTTTTGTATTAATAAAAGAGTTTGGCGTAAGGCCTTAATTACAAATCCTATGTCTTTACATGTAACATTCCTTAATTATTGGGTGTTCCATGTCCATGGGACGATGTCGCCTAATAAAGTGCGCAAATTTTAGGCGCCTTTTTCCTGGGACCTCATGTATCATGTAAGGTCCCTCCCATTTAAGGGCTAGTTTACCAAGGCGCTCACGGTGCAGTATTTTTTAAACTTAGACTTGCATTTGGCTTCGATGAGCCCAAAGGATGCTTGGAAGCTCATCTACCCAACCTCGCCTTTTAGTTCCAAGTCGCACCTTGATGCCTTCAACTATGCTTTTGTTCAAGCTTTTAACTTGGCCTTTCCCCTGTAGGTGTGCCATAGATGAAAAGACGTGTTCAATGTTCAACTCTGTCCTCAGAGGCAAAATTTGTGTCGTTGGTTGTGACAATGTGCATCGGTAGACCAAAACAACAAATGATGCATTCCAAGATGAACTTCCGAACAACCAAGGCGGTGGTGGACGCGAGCGCCTTCGCCTCTGCCCATTTTGTGAAATAATCGATGACAAGTACAATAAACTTTATTGTGCCCGACGCATCTGGAAAAGGTCTTCCTATGTCAATTCCCCACTGTTGAAAAGGTCATCTCGTGGATAAGGGAACTAAAGCATTCTTGGGGTGCAGGGTCTTGGGCGCGTGTCTTTGGCAAGAGTCACATTTCCTTAACATTTTGATTGCATCTAAGTGCATCCTAGGCTAGTAATACCCGACATTCATGACCTTAGCAGCCACCATGTGTGGTCCTGTCTGGATACCTGGTGTGTGTTGGGTGTGATATGTTTTTATTGATATTTTAAGCTCATTTTACACATTAGTCAAGTTTTAATTTTTAAAACACGATATTATACTAACACTAAACACACACATGGGCAAGTGCACCCATCGTGAGCGTAGTATAGCGTTGGTAAGATACCAAGGTTGTCCAAGGACACAAGAGCTTTTAGTACCGGTTTATCCTCAACGTCCAATCAACTAAAAATTTTGGAAAAGTTTCTAAATATGAAAAGTAAAACTAAAAACTAAAAATGTTGAAATAAAAATAAAAATAAAACAGATAGACAAGATGAATCACTTGGATCCGACTCGACTTTAATGTATCTTTGATGATTTCCGCACTTTTTAAGAGATTATCTTAGTTATAGTAGTAGGCCCCTCTTTTAAAGGTGACGTTACCCTCAACCCAGTGGTTTGAGTCAGCAAGGATACAATCCCAAAGGGTCAGAATATTGGAAGATAATTAATTAAGTTATTAATGCGAAAAGTGGTAGGCCCTCTTTTGAAGGTGACGTTACCCTCGACTAAGTGGTTTAAGTCAACAGGGATACAATCCCAAGTAGCCGGTTTAATGTATTAATATAGTTTACATATGAGGTGATCAAGCTATTCGCACCCCTTCCATCCAATACCAATGGGTATTAAAGGAGGTCCTAGTAAGCTTGACCCAGGTCCTTGCAGGATCTATACACTGAACAAGGCAAGAACCTTACTAAACCATTCCCTTAACCCCCGACCAGGTAGCCAACATATCTCTATATAGACCGTAGAGATATGAATGGTGAAAATCTTTTACATTATATAGACAGTAAAGTAAAGTAATGCCAAGACACCACGGACAAATGATAAAGAAGTTTCACATTCAAAATAAGAAACTAGTTATTAAAGTCATTAATACAAAACCAAATAAAAAGTTCGAAAAGATTAAAAATCAAAAGTAATACATTAAATGCTTGTCTTCACCAAGTGATGTAAGAGACTTAGCCAAACATGGCCTTTGATTGACAAGAACTCTTACGATCAATCTTGGATCCCGAGACTGCTACACACACTCTAAGGTGGATGATGGATGATGGTGGTGGATGTGGGTGTTGTAGTGGTGGTGGAGTGGTGGCAAAGTAGGAGAGAGGTGGTTTGCCAAGCACCCATATTTATAGCCTGAACAGAAGCCCGGTGACGGCCCCGTGTCCATCCCTTTTCTCTTCCTTCATTAATTGCAATTGTCTGCATTAGGCTCCACACGGCCCCGTGTGTAGAAGCATATCTGTACTATCAAGATTTGCAAGATTCTGCAAATCTTAGCATTGACCACGCCCCGTGCTGAGCTGAGCATGCCCTCGTGGTGGGCATAGAAGCTTCCACAGCTTTGTCCATTTCTGCAGGCATCTGACCACGCCCCTGTGTCCAGTGGGTACTGGCCATGGTCAGCCTTCTGTTTCTTGTTTTTGCTCTTGGAGATGCTGTCGAGGGGTTGGGCATGTCACGTTTATTCCTTTTCTTTGTATTTATGTTAGTTTTTGCTGCATATTTATTCCTTTTGTTCGTTTAAGCTCATTTGGTCCTAAAAATACAAAAGGAAGACAAAAACACACTT